>JBBPLK010000001.1:0-12897 GCA_038089735.1 Exsudoporus frostii
GGGGGGGGGGGGGGGGGGGGGGGGGGGGGGGGGGGGGGGGGGGGGGGGGGGGGGGGGGGTGGACGAGCTGGGCGAGGGCTGCCCAGAGACGCGGGTCGCGCGTGTGGGGGAGTGCGTCGAGGAGAGCGGGGGACGCGGGGACGCGGTGGTGGAGACGGGGGAGCTGGTCGGGGACGCGGGCGAGGACGGTGATGCAGAAGAAGGCGAGGGGGGGGACGGCGGCGGACATGGCGCGCTCGCTGTGTGTGGCGACGTGTGATTATTTAAAGGGTGGGCCGTAACCGCGTTCACACGCAAACTCTGAATCGACCTCATCGCTGGCGCTGACTTTTCGTTCATTTTTCGAGACCACCATCGCCGACACTCGTTTGACATGGCCCACCCGGCTGGCCATCCATACCCGCAACCACAGCCTATCCGTCAGGACTACGACAACGACTCCGAGACCGCGTCGCCCTACGCGAGCACCACCAGACTCGCTGGCAACCAGAACTACTACGACCACAACCCATACAACGGTCCGTCCTTTCCTCTCTTCTCCTGCTCAGCTCACCCCCTCCCAGCAACCGACTCGCACTCAGATGCAGGCCATGGCTCCCGCTCGTATGCCCCGTCCATCATCTCACAGGTCAGCCAGGCCTATGGCTCTCCCTTTGGCGACCCCGGCCAGGGCGCATACCCCTACCCCGCTTGGGCTCCCGACAAGCAAATCCCAATCTCCATGGAAGAGATAGAGGACATCTTTCTCGACCTCACACACAAGTTTGGTTTTCAGCGCGACTCTATGCGCAACATGGTCCGTTCCTCCTTGTGCCCCGTTCCCATTCCCACTCCTCACCTCTCCCCAGTTTGATTTTCTCATGCAACAGCTCGACTCCAGGGCTTCCCGCATGAGTCCAAACCAAGCCCTCCTCACCCTCCATGCAGACTACATCGGCGGTCAACATGCAAACTATCGCAAGTGGTATTTCGCTGCGCAGCTCAATCTCGACGATGCCGTTGGCCAGTCCCAGAACCCCGGCCTCCATCGCCTCAGAAGCGTCAAAGGCGGCGCCGTCAAAACAGCAGGTTCAAAGCACCTCGACAGCGCCCTCAACCGGTGGCGCAATGCCATGAACAGCATGAGCCAGTATGACCGTCTTCGCCAAATTGCCCTCTATCTTCTCTGTTGGGGTGAGGCCGGGAATGTCCGCTTCGTTCCAGAGTGTCTTTGCTTCATTTTCAAGTGTGCCGACGATTACTACCGCAGTCCAGAGTGTCAAAATAGCGTGGAACCTGTGCAAGAGGGCCTCTACCTTGAGACCATCATCAAGCCTCTCTACAAGTTCATGCGTGATCAAGGCTATGAGGTCGTCGATGGCAAATTCGTCCGTAGGGAAAAAGATCATGACCAGATCATCGGCTACGACGATATCAACCAACTCTTTTGGTATCCGGAAGGTCTCGCACGTATCGTGCTCGACAACAACGTGCGTCAACTCATTCTTCTCTTCTCCATCGTCTCATTTCCATTCAGTCGCGCTTGGTTGATATATCTCCTACCAAACGGTACTTGAGCCTCCGACGCGTTGATTGGAACAGAGTCTTCTTCAAGACTTACTTCGAGAAGCGCTCCACCGCACATCTCCTCGTCAATTTTAACCGTATCTGGATCCTCCATGTGTCTTTCTACTGGTTCTACACTGCCTTCAACTCTCCCAAGGTCTACGCACCCCCTAACAAACAGTTCCCATCTCCTGCTATGACTTGGTCTGCTACGGCCTTGGGCGGTGCCGTTGCCACCCTCATCATGATTTTCGCCACTCTCGCCGAGTTCATGTACATTCCCACCACTTGGAACAATGCCTCGCATCTCACGACACGCTTGATCTTCCTTCTTGTCATCCTTGCATTGACGGGTGGTCCAACGGTCTACATATCCATTGTCGAGAACCAGCCGAATCCCACCAACTCTCAGATACCGCTCATAGTAGGCATTGTGCAGTTCTTCATTTCTGTGGTTGCTGCCATCGCATTTGGTTTGGTCCCCTCCGGTCGAATGTTTGGCGACCGTGTTGCGGGCAAGTCGCGCAAGTACATGGCCTCGCAGACGTTCACCGCATCATATCCCGAGCTTCCTCGTTCTGCCCGCACCGCCAGCATCTTGCTTTGGCTCCTCGTCTTTGGCTGCAAATTCACCGAGTCCTATTTCTTTCTTACAAGTTCCTTCAGTTCTCCCATCGCTGTCATGGCGCAGACAACTGTGCAAGGCTGCAGCGATAAGTACTTTGGGTCGGCACTGTGCTCCCACCAGGTCGCCTTTACACTGGCGATCATGTACATCATGGACCTCATCTTGTTTTTCCTCGACACTTATCTATGGTACATCATCTGGCTCGTCGTCTTCTCTGTCGGCCGGTCCTTCTCACTTGGCCTTTCTATTTGGACACCGTGGAAGGATGTCTACACTCGCATGCCCAAACGGATCTATGCCAAGTTGCTCGCCACTGCGGAGATGGAGGTCAAGTATAAACCCAAAGTTCTCGTCTCGCAAATCTGGAATGCGGTCATCATCTCCATGTATCGTGAGCATCTCTTGTCGATCGACCACGTCCAGCGGCTTCTCTACCACCAAGTCGATGGTCCAGACGGTCGTCGGACACTACGCGCCCCACCGTTCTTCACCAACCAAAACAGTTCGAACTACAAAGGTACTTACTTCCCAGCTGACGGCGAAGCGGAGCGACGCATTTCGTTCCTTGCTTCGTCCCTTACCACTGCGCTTCCGGAGCCTCTTCCCGTCGACGCCATGCCCACATTTACTGTCCTCGTTCCTCACTACTCCGAAAAAATCTTGCTCAGTCTACGGGAAATCATCCGTGAAGAAGATCAGAGTACCCGTGTCACGCTGCTCGAGTACTTGAAGCAGTTGCATCCTGTTGAATGGGACAACTTTGTCAAGGATACAAAGATCCTCGCCGAGGAGTCAGAGCATCAAGATGGTTCGCCGACCATGAACGAAAAGGCCAAAGCGGACGACCTACCTTTCTACTGTATTGGTTTCAAGACGTCTTCTCCGGAATACACTCTCCGTACTCGTATCTGGGCCTCACTCCGTGCTCAGACGCTTTACCGTACCGTTTCCGGCATGATGAACTACTCCAAGGCTATCAAGCTTCTTTACCGTGTGGAAAACCCTGACATTGTATCCATGTTTGGGGGGAACACGGAGAAGCTCGAACGGGAGTTGGAGAGAATGTCGCGACGCAAGTTCAAGTTCGCCATCTCGATGCAGCGGTATTCCAAGTTTAACAAGGAAGAGCAGGAGAACGCCGAGTTTTTGTTACGTGCATACCCTGATTTGCAGATCGCCTTCCTCGACGAGGAGACTGGGCCCAAGGGCGGTGATCCCCGTTTGTTCTCGGTCTTGATTGACGGTCACTCCGAGTTCGATGAGAAAACCGGCAAGCGCAAGCCAAAATTCCGTGTCGAGTTGCCCGGGAACCCCATTCTTGGTGATGGAAAATCCGACAACCAGAACCACGCGATCATCTTCTATCGTGGGGAGTATCTCCAGCTCATCGACGCCAACCAAGACAACTACTTGGAGGAGTGTCTGAAGATCCGTAACGTCCTTGGAGAATTCGAGGAATATTCGGTTTCTGGTCAAAGCCCGTATGCACAATGGGGACACAAGGAATTTAAGAAAGCTCCTGTTGCTATCATCGGTACACGGGAGTATATCTTTTCGGAGAATATTGGTGTTTTGGGAGATATCGCGGCGGGTAAAGAACAGACGTTCGGTACCATGACCGCTCGTGCTCTAGCATGGATCGGAGGCAAACTTCACTATGGTCACCCCGACTTCCTAAACGCAATCTTTATGACGACACGAGGTGGTGTCTCAAAGGCGCAAAAGGGACTCCACCTCAACGAAGATATTTTCGCCGGTATGAATGCCTTTGGACGTGGTGGACGAATCAAGCATTCGGAGTATTACCAGTGCGGCAAGGGTCGTGATCTTGGGTTCGGAACCATCCTTAATTTTCAGACGAAGATCGGTACAGGTATGGGTGAGCAGATGCTCAGCCGAGAGTACTATTACCTGGGCACGCAACTCCCCATCGATCGGTTCCTCACATTCTACTACGGTCATCCTGGCTTTCACGTCAACAACATCTTGGTGATCTATTCCATCCAGGTGTTCATGGTTACACGTGAGTTATTTATACGATCTAATCTGGCCCTCTTTATTTACGCGTCGCAGTATTGTTCATTGGAACTCTGAACAAGCAGTTGGCGATCTGTTTGGTAGACTCACAAGGCAACGTGCTGGGCGGTCAGCAAGGAACAGGATGTTATAACCTTATCCCTGTCTTTGAGTGGATCAAGCGGTGCATCGTCTCCATCTTCTTGGTGTTCTTCATCGCTTTCTTGCCGCTGTTCCTCCAAGGTATGTACCACTGATGTCCGAGCTATTGTGACCATGCTCAACTCTTCCACAGAGCTCGTGGAGCGTGGAACTGGAAAAGCCTTGCTGCGTCTCGGAAAACACTTTTTATCGCTTTCCCCGATATTCGAAGTATTTTCTACCCAGATATACTCTCAGGCCATCCTCAGCAACTTGACGTTTGGTGGTGCGCGATACATTGCTACAGGCCGTGGGTTCGCGACGACTCGTATTTCGTTCAGCATTCTGTACTCACGCTTTGCGGGGCCGAGCATCTACATGGGAATGAGGAATCTTATCTTACTCCTCTACGCCTCGCTTGCCGTCTGGATACCACACCTAATCTACTTCTGGTTCTCGGTGCTCTCGCTCTGTATCGCGCCATTCCTCTTCAACCCTCACCAATTTTCCTTTGCTGACTTCGTCATCGATTATCGCGAATATTTACGATGGATGTCTCGAGGAAACTCGAGAACGAAGGCGAGCAGTTGGTACGGATACTGTCGACTCTCCAGGACGATGATTACTGGTTATAAGAAGAAGAAACTTGGTCATCCATCAGAGAAGCTGTCTGGGGACGTCCCACGTGCAACATGGCGAACCGTCGTCTTTTCTGAAGTCATCTGGCCGATCTGCATGGCCACCATCTTCGTCGTTGCTTACATGTTTGTCAAGTCCTTCCCCAGCTCTACCGGACAACCCAATCCTAGCCCTCTTATCCGCATCGGAGTGGTTGCAATTGGCCCTGTGGTTTGGAATGCCGCTGTACTGCTGGCACTCTTCTTTGTATCACTGCTCTTGGGGCCCATGTTCGAGAAATGGACCAAGTTTGCTTCCGTAATGGCTGCGCTCGCTCACTTCCTCGCACTTGTCGGTATTGTTGCGTTCTTTGAGTTCTTCGTAGGTGATCCATCGTCTTGCTTTTATCATATCTCACGCTCGGTTCCAGTGGTTCCTCGAACTTTGGGATGCATCTCACGCAGTCCTTGGCGTCGTTGCAATCGTCGCCATTCAGCGCGCAATTCAGAAGATCCTTATCGCCGTTTTCCTTTCCCGTGAGTTCAAACACGACGAAACGAACCGTGCCTGGTGGTCGGGTAAATGGTACGGTCGCGGACTGGGTAATTCTGCCATATCACAACCTGCTCGCGAATTTATCGTCAAAATCGTGGAGATGTCTTTATGGAGCTCAGACTTTCTACTTGGCCACATTCTCCTCGTCATCTTGACAGTGCCTGTCCTTATTCCCTTCATTGACAAGCTGCACTCGACAATGCTTTGTAAGCGGATTAAAGTGCTAGTCCAACGCTTTCTAAAACTGCCCGATAGTTTGGTTGCGACCCTCCAAGCAGATTCGTGCACCTCTGTACTCTACGAAGCAGAAGAGGCAGCGTCGTTGGATTGTGAGTGCATTTCGTGACCTGGAAGATGGATCACTCATCGTGCCCAAAGATAATCAAGTACACCCTCCTTTACCTTATAGTCGTGGCTGGTCTTGCATCGTTGATTGTTCTTCGTGAGTTTCACATTCTCCAATCTGCTGCTGTCCATTGATGCGGGTTCTTGTATAGCCTCGATATTCAGGGACCACATCACGCTTCATTGCACCTTGTGTCAGAACATCTAATGACTGCGGCCACGTATTCTTTACACCCTTGGACTAGCCTTTCGATGCAGTCTGCACTGCCATCTCTTATTCGGATCTGCCGGAATCCAGAACCATTTAGTTGATATGTATATCTCCATTAGACTTTGGCTTGCTTGGTGTATCATAGCAGAGAACTTCCAAGTTAATAAGCTGGAGTAATCTTGCCTTGTAAAAGAGATCCCAACGGCTCGACGAAAATCTAAGTAGAACCTAAGACAACGTTATTCTAGGGTGCATTGTATCTGCCTCAAAGAGCATGCCGCGTATGATATCAGAAGGTGCTCTTATCTAGCATGTGTGACCTCGGCCTCAGGCAGCAAGCACGTAATGGGCCAGATCTGAAATGTTACGGGACCTCGCTAACCAGAACCATTGCCACAGTAACACTGGGACTTCATGTCAGCACTGCTCGGACTCCAAGGGACATATCTCACTCGTCAACTTTCTGTACCCAGACATTCTGATTAGCACCGGATCTGAGTAGATACCATAACCACGCACCCCGCCACGATATAACATACCTTCCCGCGCCGCATCACCTACGAAGTAATACATCAAATGGGGTACACCAGGAGAACCTGAGGCACCTACGTTCAAAAGGGCTCACTCTCTTCCGATCCCGCATGCACGCCTGGGCGTACTGGACGATACGATCTGCCATGGATTTTACTTGTTCGTCCTCCGAGCCCCCGGCACGAGCAATTAGCGAACATATTGCAACAACTTCTGCAGGGAACACATTGTCGGATAGGCCGTCCGTCTGGAGACGACATAAGCGCCATGTGGTACCACACTATAGGAAACCTACGTATGCAATGACGATGTCGCCATGTCGAAGTTTCGTTTCATGCTGAGCAGCTGCGCTCGGAGAGTCCATATAATATTTGTTGAAGCTCACGCTTTCAGGATACTTTGTGAGTTGCCTTGTGAGCAGAAATCAATATGGAAGGCGCGAAAAGTGTCAAGAGACGCACAAGGGACAGTTGAAGTAATGAGTTTGGACTGGCTCTCTGTAGATTACAGAAGCAGATCGTATGATCAAAAATCCGCTGTCACCTAGACTAGAAGGGGCCACTAAGTGGTCTGCAGTCGTATACGGGGCTGTTTTGCTCACTTTGCTGAGCGAAGAACGCCTGAGGATGAGTTCAAAGTTAACAGACAAGCTGTACTAGATCCTATGTGAGAGAAAAAGTGGATGAGATCTGCACAACGGCGAGCAAAAGTATGAGCCCACCAGCATCCACGAGTTGTTCTCGGATGACTCGACGGTGGGCAAGGTCAAGGCACTCATAGGGTGTAATCTCCCGCCCTCGGACGTCCTCACGGTGTTCGTGATCTTGGGTGGGGTCAATCTCTGGCTCCCCTGCCCACGAATCGCGCGAGTAGTTGTGCGCATAATACATCAAGGCTTGAGCGAATAACGAGGGGTCGACGCCTGAATCGACCCATCCTCCAACGCCGTCAGCTATACCAAATGCAACTCCCTAGAGATTAAAATGCCGAGGTTGAGCTAGGAAGGAGGAAAGAAAGCAGGCTTACCTACCGAGCCATTGCGCATCTGTGGAAAGGGTGAGCGAGAGGCAGAGCAGCATACGCACAAAGGGACGTGCCTCGGTGTGAAAGAAGAAATCCTCCCCCGCGTCTTTTGAAAGCGAATGCCTCGGATGGGCGAGCATTGCATCCCTCCATTTCCCAAGTTGAGAATCTACGGAGAAAGCGGTATGAAAGCGCGTCAGCTTCGGATCCGGAGGCTTTGGAGCCCAGCTAACGCCTATGTGAAACTTGAATGGACGTGCAACAGTCGAGTTGAATCTGAGTGATGAAGACCACAGAGGAGTTGGATGGTGTACCGTGCGGGACGCTGAGGAGGGGCGAAGCAAGGGAAACATCAGTCAAACTCGGGGCAGGGAACCAGTCGTATCGATTTTGCCACACGTGACTATCCTGCATATAGTTGGTCACACTGTACACTAAAATACTGCCCAGACAAGAAACATGCAAATTGTCAGCGTTTCTCCTGTCTCTGTACCGCGTCGCGGGATCGCGAGTAATTGGCCCACATGACCTTCCAGTCTGCCTCCAGCGTCCCCTCGCCAGGCGTATTTTTATCGGAAGCAACGCCAGCCCACCCGACTGCCCGCTTGTAGCATGCAAGGGCACGCTCCATTTCACCTCCTTGCTCGTGGAGAATGCCCATCAAGTTCCATGCTTCCGCAGCGGTACGGCGTGCGTCGCGCAACAATCCCGTAGCTGGCTTCCGCATGGCGTAGGATTTGGCAAATAACGGAAGGATAGGAGCGTCCGGTGCAGGAGTGTGAACGACACTTGATCCTTTTGCGTCAGGTGGGACGAATGGCAAGCCCGTGAGAGCCAAGGCAACACACTCAGAAGATTCTGCGGCTCTCGTCAGGTAATCAAAGGACGACTGCTGAGGTGACCGAACCGCATAAAGTACCTCGGCGAGGTGGATGGAAATGAGGGAGGAACGGTGGAGAAGATATAGCGAGTGCAACATCTGAGGTGGTGGGGCAGCGGAGATGTTCGGAGGTGAGGGGATGCTACGCAACAAGGCGAGGGCAGTTTCTTGAAGTTGCCGAGCCTGCATTAAATCACCAGACGTAGAATAATAAGCGGATAATGAGACTAGTGTGGAGGTGAGTGTCCGTTGTGCTGACGGAGATGAAGGCACAGCTTGAGATATAGTAGGGGCGACAGAACCTTCAGCCTGTTGGGTTCCTTGTGACAAACTGAGCGATCGTGTCCACCATGCAAGCGCATCATCGGAGTCTCCGAGTCTGAAATTGAGATCGCCAAGTTTTGAAGCGATACGAACGGCATCTGTCCCTTGGCCTGCAACGCCGGCCCAGACGCGTTCGTATTTTGAGCGAGCTTCAAATAAAGCTTCCTTTGTTCCAATGCGCTCCAAAACGGAGCTATGGCGGAAGAGGAGTTCATTAATTGTTTGCGGGCGCAATTTCGCAGATGTCATCCGTGTTTCGGCGATCTTGATGGACATGTCCAGATAATTCTGGGCAAAATCCAAGCGAGCCTCGATGGCATTGCCTATTCCCCCATTGTCTGAAAATGTGGTGGAACCTACACCCCAGTTTTCCGCCATCCACGAGCCCCGTAGAAGATGCCTTGCTCTGAAGCCGAGAGCAGGGTCTGTTCCGCCATGCTCGTCACCTGTCCACCTTTCGGCGTCCCGGTCCCACTCCCAGCGCCTGGTTTCATCATCCCGATCTGAAGCGAGTTCGACTGACTCAACCCATAGATGAGTACCCTCAAAAATAGTGAAGCCTGTGAGTCCAAGCCCGAAGGCGGTGAGGAGTGAGAGTTTGACGAAGCGGGAGAATAAATTGATTGCAATCCCGGCAGAGCCAACAAAGTGGTCTTGTATGAACGGGGCCTGCTGTGCCTGTGGGCCCTGGCGGGTCTCTTGTGACCGGTAGCGACGACGAGCAGGGGCGGGAGACGGGCGAGGAACGCGCCTGAGCACTGTTGGAAGCATCTCTGTTAATAGATGAAACGAGCTGCCAAGAAGCGATGCTATAAGGTCACGTGCGGGTCACTTGAATGATTCTATGATTTGTGGCCACGCGGAGCCGGCATGCGTGGAATCGGTGCGTTCCTCAGCTTGATGAGCTCCCCTCAACCTCCCATTCAACATGCTACGTCTCTCATTGGTTACTGACCGCACCTTCCAGTGACGATTCCTCCCGGGGCCAGCCCTTCGCGGCGTTGCACATTCGTACGCCATAGCGTGACTCCTACGCCAACCACTCTCGTTCTCACTGGCGGGTACAGGTAAAATACCGGCGAGCGCCGGGATGTCAGACGTGTAAACCATTCAGGGGCACGTGTACCGATCCCTTCTCTTCGCCTTATAAAAGAGGTGGTGTACTTCTCTCCGTCCTCCGCCTCCCCGTCCCTCGCCGAGTGCCCTTCGTGTAATTTGACGCCCAGCCATGATTTCTCTTTCTTTGTTTCTTCTGTTGAGCCCCCTGGTGCTCGCTCTGGCCAATCCTTCAAAGACGACCGTCACGAGAAACTACAGCCCTTTTATCACCACAAATGGCACGTCATTCTCCGTAAATGGCAGGTAAGTACATCAATGGCTTCTTCTTGGTCGTTCAATTACAGATCTATTTGCAGTGACTTCAGATATATCGCTACGAATGCCTACTGGTTGCCCGCCCTAAACACGAACGAAGACATTTGGTACACTCTCGGCAATATCTCCGCCCTCGGGATCAAAGTCGTTCGGCTATGGGCATTCAATGGCGAGTTCTTCGTCTGTGGATTGGGTCCCAGCTCACTCACCTGCACCAACTAGATGTCGATACCGTCCCGGTAAATGGCACATGGTTCCAACATGTTAGTAACGGGACAGTATCCATCAACGATGGCCCAAACGGTCTCCAGAAGCTTGACACCGTCGTTCAAATGGCTGAACAACTTGGACTTTATCTTATCTTATCTCTCACCAACAACTGGTATCCGCTTCCTCTTTTAAATAGCACAGCACAGCCTGTCGACAGTGGCGTTTTCACCCGGCGCGATGTCACTCCTGGCACTAACAACTCACTACCACGCAATTACTTGTCCAATGACTATGGTCAGTACTCATCTTGTCCACTCAAGACGCCGCTTCTCATGTCAAGATAGGCGGCATGGATTTGTATGTTCGTGAATTCGGTCTTCAATATCACGACGAGTTCTACACGAATCCGTCCATCCTGTTATCCTTCATGAATTTCACCACTCAAGTCGTTTCTCGATATGTCAATAGTCCAGCCGTCTTCAGCTGGGAGCTTGCGAATGATCCAAGGTTTTACGCTTCTACGATCGAAGAATTCTTACGTCACTGACCCACTGGAATGTTAGGTGCAATTCCACCATCCCTGCAAGCACAGGCTGTACGACGGAGAGCGTTACAGAGTGGCACGCCACAGTGGGGGCTCATGTCCGTTCTATTGATCCTAACCACCTGGTTTCCGCTGGGTGAGTGTGGCAGTTTCAAAGTGAGGCGCAAATGATAATCGGTACACGATAGAACATCAGGCTTTATGTGCACTGACTGTCCCAAGTTGTACCCACTGAACCCTGCTCCTGCTGCTCCCTCAGCATCTCCTGTACCAGGGAAAAAGAAGCGCGCAAAGGCTGTTCCGGTGACCACGGAGCAGATTCTCCGTGAGCGCGCCGAATCAAGACGGCGCTCCAGAGAGGCTGCTAAACTTGCTGGAACCCTCAAACAAGATGGCATCCGTATCAGAGGGCGATGGACGTCCACAGGTAAGCTCCGTGAATCTCCAAGTTTCTGTCTAACCAACTATTACACAGCTACTAGACGACAAGAAACCCAAGGCGTCGGTTCGAATTACGATGGAAGTTATGGAGTCGACAGTCAGGATATCATGAATATCCCGTACATTGGTTTTGGATCTTTCATGTTCTTCCCCGATCAGCAAAATTATGGTCCTACCGATCCTTACTTGGATTCATTCACAAACATATTGAATTCAGGTATTGACTGGATCCTCAAGCAAGCTCAGTCGGCAGCCGCGTATGTCTATTACCTATCTGTGTGGGATGTGAATCTAATAATGAATTTGACCAAGTGTTGGAAAACCTTCGGCGCTCACAGGCTTCGGTTTGGTGACGCAATCAAATGCAGCAAACTTTGTACCCTTCAACATGACCACAGCACCATACGCTTCTGATTCTTGTGCGTAACCTTCAGAACAAGTTGGAGAATTTGTAATGACTGATATGTTCCAACAGCATCCAGTTCCAGCTCAACATATGGTGTGTCAAATGAGCAGCAGACAAGCGCCTACTCGACATGGTTGAATAGTATGTGCACCTGTGTTGTATTGGAACCGAGCAACTCACTATTGAACTTAGCTGGAATCACCGCCGGATTGGGCGCCATTACCCAGTATCAGGTTTGAATAGCCAGATAACTGCCACACTTGGGGTACTGAGTTGCATTTCTGTAACAGTGGGGCCAAATGAATTTGACGGCCGAAACCGGTACAACGATTTCACCTGGAGTCACTGGCATCTCACAGGATCCTCAAACCACTCAAACTTCTCCAAGTGACGATACGACGGGAATCTCACCCAATGATGGTTATAGCAAGTACGACTTACCCACAATCAGGCCTCCCGTTCTTGCTCAACTTGATTCGCAGTATCGGGAACAATGGCGTTCAACAAGTCATGCAAACAGCTACTGAACAAATCGCGGCCGATTGAAGTTGCACCATCTGGTGATCGAGTTATGAATCAACGATAGCTTTCGACTACATGTTTAATTGTCGAAGGATGGTTGACCCTGCTATACGGACATGTAATCTCCGGAATCTGGATAGGATATTTTCTTGATGATAGATATTTAAAGGTACAGATATTAGTACTAGTGTTGTGTACCTACAACGAATCGAATGAAGTATGACACGCTTTCGGATTTTGATCACGTGGTTGACGCAGAAAACAGACACTGCACTCTCGAATCTCATCAGTCCACCTGCTGTCCTGGGACATGAAGTTCTTTATCGACAACCTACCGGTACGTATCTCGTCGCACCAGCTTAAGACTGGGGAAAGCTTGTGATATACCCACATTCACTTTGCCCAGATCGTCTTTCCTTACGACCGAATTTATCCTGGTGGGTTCGCCCCGCAGCTCGGCAGACTTGAGCTAATCACTCTCTTAGAACAATATGCGTATATGTGTGATCTCAAGCGGACACTTGATGCTACGGTACGCTTCAGGTTACTGTAAAGTATGATCGTATCTCAACACGCGCCGTTC
>JBBPLK010000001.1:12995-52691 GCA_038089735.1 Exsudoporus frostii
CAGGGGCACTGTGTCTTAGAAATGCCTTCCGGGACAGGGAAAACCGTTTCGCTCTTATCCCTGATTGTATCGTATCAGCAGGTACATCGAATTTGTGGTATCACGTCGCAGGGACTCATCTCTTGCCTGCAGTTCCATCCAACGAAACGCAAACTTATTTACTGCTCACGTACCGTGCCGGAAATCGAAAAGGCCCTCTCCGAGTTGAAAAGACTGATGAAGTATCGAATATCATGTGCTGAAACTCCAGAACAGAGGGAAAAGGAAGAGAATTTCATGGGTCTCGGCTTGACGAGTCGGAAAAACTTGTGTATACATCCGGAGGTGCGTATGGGGTACGGCTAGACGCTGTCGTTGCATCCTTTCTTTTGTGTGATCGTGGGTTCGCCATCCAGGTTTCCAAGGAGAAGAAGGGTAAAGTCGTCGATGCGCGGTGTCGTGACCTCACCAACTCGGCGGCATGCGAGAAAGGCCGTGCGGACCCTGGATCAGTGGAACTCTGTGATTGGCACGAGGTACCCATCATTTAACCACAAATTAGAAGCAGGAGATGCGATATTTTGGCAGAACCTAGGGCAATACGAACCCGGAACTCTCATATCACCCGGCATATGGACGCTTGCGGATGTACTTCAGCATGGTCGAGACAACGGTACATGTCCATACTTTACCGTACGAAGAATGGTGGGTCTCGCGCAGCTTGAAAGGCTGGCAGTATTCACCATTATTCGACCAGATGCCCTTTGTCGACGTGATCATATATTCCTTCCATTATTTAATCGATCCTAAGGTCGCCGAGCAAGTGTCAAAAGAGCTGTCCAAAGATGCCATCGTCGTGTTCGATGAAGCGCACAACATCGGTCAGTAGAACTTTGACGGGCATTTTTGCTAGCTGGCTCAGCGCCGTGTCAGATAATGTGTGTATAGAATCTCTTAGCATCGACCTCACACGACCGATGCTCGACTCGGCTGCACGCAGTGTGACGAAACTCGGTGAAAAGATTGACGAGTAGGGACCGTGTTTACTATTGTTCGGGGTATTGACGAGTCGTGAAAGGATTAAGAAGACCGACGCTGCCAAACTTCAAGACGAGTATGCAAAGCTGGTTGAAGGTCTACAAGAAACAACAGCGGAGACTACCGCCGAAGACACATTCATGGCGAACCCTGGCAAGTACAGAATCGAGTGTTCGAATACCTACAACTAACAGCGTTCAGTTCTGCCTGATGATCTACTCAAAGAGGCGATACCTGGAAACATCAGAAAAGCGGAGCATTTCGTCGCATTTCTCAAGCGGTTTGTTGAATACCTCAAGGTTCGCATGAACCGCCATCGTGCATGCAGTCACGCTGACGACCGGATAGACTCGGATGCGTGTCTTACATGTCGTCGCAGAAACGCCGCCTTCTTTCCTGCAACATCTTAAAGACATCACGTACATCGAAAGGCGACCATTACGGTGATTGACATAGAATTCGATGATGCACGCATCTCATCCATCCTCTTAGATTTTGTGCGGAACGCTTGCAATCGTTGATTCGTACATTAGAGCTAAGCCGGCTGGACGAACATTCTGCACTACAGAAAGTTGCCTGCTTTGCGACTCTGGTGGCAACGTACGAGAAAGGTGAGCTTACCTCTGGGGATTGTCATTGTACTGCTACACTACTGAACCTTTAGGATTTTTGCTCATTCTCGAACCCTTCGAGACTGATAATGCGACTGTTCCGAATCCTGTATTTCACTTTACGTTAGTGTTTTGGTCAGTAATGACCTCCATTTGCTGACATTGCGACAGGTGCCTTGATCCCTCGTTAGCTATTAAGCCGGTTTTTGAGCACTTTAGCAGTGTTGTCATCACGTCTGGGACGATCTCGCCATTAGACATGTATCCCAAGATGCTGCAGTTCACGCCGGTTGTTCAGGAGACATATCCAATGACGCTCACGCGCAACGCTTTCCTGCCATTGGTGAGTGGTTGAGCATATTTTCAATGATTACTTCATAGTTTCCATGGAGGTCATCACTCGCGGAAGTGACCAAGTTGCTATAAGCTCGCGTTTCGAGGTGCGGAATGATCCAGCCGTCGTCAGGAATTTTGGGAGTATCCTTGTCGAGTACAGCAAAATTGTCCCGGATGGGATCGTTGCTTTCTTCCCCAGTTATCTTTACATGGAGTCGATTGTGGCAGCATGGAATGACATGGTATGTTGCCTGGGTACCTGTATGCATGTCTTGATGGAACGTCTTCCAGGGGATTTTGAACGAGGTGTGGAAGAACAAGCTCATTTTCGTGGAGACGCCGGACGCGAATGAAACTAGCATAGCGCTCGAGAACTACAGACGGGTAAGCACTGTACGAGCTGCCGCATGTAGAAGGGCGCGAGAGTTTGTTCCAGGCATGCGATAATGGACGTGGCGCGGTGCTGTTGTCCGTTGCGCGAGGGAAAGTATCGGAAGGGATTGATTTTGATCACAACTATGGACGTGCTGTGATCATGTTTGGGTGAGTGTTGGCAACATTCGGCTGGGTTTGAGGACTGGATAATGCCCCCAGAGTTCCGTATCAGTACACGGAAAGCCGAATACTGAAAGCGCGTCTCGAATATCTTCGGGATGCGTATCGGATAAGAGAATCTGAATTCCTTGGGTTCGACGCGATGCGAAACGCTGCGCAGTGTGTCGGACGTGTACTTCGTGGTAAGACGGATTGGGGACTGATGGTGTTCGCGGACAAGGTGAGATATGTGACGTAATAACCTCGTGTTTTCATGCCGAGTGCCACAGCGGTTTGCACGGGCAGACAAGCGCGCAAAGCTGCCGCGGTGGATTAATCAATACATCACCGAGGTTGCCTCGAACCTCTCTACAGACATGGCTGTGACGTTGTCCAAGCTGTTCATGCGAACGATTTCGCAGAATCCGAACGAAAACCAGACAGGCATTTCGCTATGGACGCTCGAAGACATTGAAAAGGCACAGGCGAAGCAAAGGGAACAAGCATTGTCGCTGGAGCAGCAGGGGGGTGACGAGATGGACGAGGACGAGTATGGAGACGGTGGGATCGAGGATGGGATGATCGTGGACCTGGACCTGGAATAGGCCAATAGAGGATTGCACGCTTATCAATAATTATAATGTTACATTGTGTGGGTAGAACGTGGATGTACAAATAGACAAGGAAACGACCGGACCATGGGTGGTGTGGGTGGCGTGATAACGTCCAGTTTTGGCGAGTCATGGAGGACACACTGTACACTTTCCGGGAACCTGGATGCGTGAGCGGATCAGGGGGGGCGGTGGGGGATCAGGAACTGACCTGATGTGTGACGAAGCGTTCGGGCTGTCTGGGAGGAAATGAGCACAGCACGGAGGAGATAAGAATGGGGATAAGCGCACCCATAATAGCGACGACAGTTGCAGGGACTCGCGGGGGAGCTGCAGGGCTGGGGATGTGCGGGGCTGAGGAAGCAGTTCTGGGCGCGGCAGTCGATGACGGTGTCGCCGAGGAAGGAGTTGTGGCCGCACCCGGTGTGTTTGACAAACTTGAGGAGACGATGACACATCCTGTTAGCAGGTTGGCCACCCCCGCATCCCCGATATGCGCACAAACTCACCTGCCTATCGTCGGCGGAGGTAGCCGTCTCGTTTTTTTTTGCTTCCGATGGGGTGCGTTGGCACTGCTTTTATTAACCCGCCGGAGCTGGGTTTCAACTCGAATTACCCTAACCCTAGAATATGGTCTATGTACCCGGCTCTATTGGATCGCCCTTGACCACCCTCCGCACCTCGTCCGCAGTCAGCGTCTCGTACTCCACCAGCGCACGGGCGAGCTACAGCGTCGTCGTCAGAAGGCAGCCATTGCAACCACGCAGCCACGCACCCGGTCGAGCTCCTCCTTCTTCCCCTCCAAAAGCTTGGTCACCCGCGTCTCGCCTTGCTGAAGCAGACTGGAACAAGACGTTTGTGGCCGCAATACTCATCGTCTCGTCTGCTCACCTCAGGATTTCAGAGTCGATTCTCTCGCTCGTCTGGGGGCTAACGGGTCCGTTTTGGTCGCTGTAAAAGACAGGCCCTACTCTGTCGGAGAATCCAAAGTTCTGTGCGAGGTCGTCATCGGCAGCCCTGTGCCATGCGAGAATCCTCACCTTGACCATTTGCGTTGCCGTGTGAGTTGCCTTTTGAAGATCAGAAGAACATCCGCTCGTGAGGCCGCCTTCACCGTAAACTGATATCGACGGGTCACTCATGGCGAGGTCGTGGCTGGGAACACAACTTACTCAACGTCTCCGCGACCCGACCACCCATACACACGTCAATCATGGCCTTGTATTCGCTTTGGGAGATCGAAAACATGTCACCTTCCGGCAACTGAGACGTCTGTGAATGCATGAGTACCAACACAGCCATTCACGAAACAGCGACGCACAACACCGAGTGCATGGCCACGGGGGACGCATGTAACCTTGTGCAAAGGCATTGCACCCTCGGTGTACAGTGCCGTCAGTGCATGACCTCCCTGTGTAAATTACAGCATGATGCATCTTGACTGATTGCGGGTCCACGCACCTCGTGATAAGCCGTGAGCAGTTTGTTCTTCTCGTCGATGTACGCACTCTTGCGCTCAACACCCATGACTATGCGATCCTGGTGCGGGCATGAGATCCATCAACAAAGACTGAACGAAAAGCACACCTTTGCCCACTCAAAGTGCTTCAGAGTGACTTCTTTGAAACCTTCCTTTGCTGCCTGGATGGCAGCCATACTGCGCGATTGAGTGAGTGACCCCATCCGAGTGAACAAAGATGCGACCCACTTGACCATGTTCTGCAACTCGGCACCAGAGAACCCGGGAGTGCCTCGAGCCAAGATCATGGGGTCGACGGCTAAGGAATGAGAGACAGATTCGAGAACAAGGCAAGGATCATACCATTGCTGGCCACGACGTCCTTCATAAAGTGATTGAAAAGTTGTATTCTACCACGGATGTCCGGAAGAGGGACGGCGATGTGGCGATCGAAACGACCGGGACGGGTGAGCGCACTAGGCAAGTGAGAGATGAGGGTGTGTCAGATCAATCAAGTCGGGAACACCAACGGGTCCAAGCTTTGGGGAAAGTTTGTGGCAGCGATGACGATGACGCCCTCTGTTTGCAAGAACCCATCCATCTCGACCAACAGCTGATTCAGGGTTTGCTTCATGTAATGCTGGTCACGCTGAGATCGTTTGCCGCCAACAGCATCTAGTTCGTCGATGAAGATGATGGCTGGTTGCTTCTTACGGGCAGCTGCGAAGAGGTCCCGAACACGCTTTGCACCTACGCCAACGAACATTTCCTCGAACTCGGAGCCCGAGGAGAAAAAGAATGGAACGCCGGCCTCTCCGGCAATGGCTCTAGCAAGCATGGTCTTTCCGGTACCGGGGGGACCTGTGAGAAGGATACCTTTTGGGAGCTTTCCACCAAGAGACGCAAAGGCAGTGGGATCCTTCAAAAAGGTCACGACGTCCGCGAGTTCCTGAGGGAGGGTTAGACGAGGACGCGGAGGAAAGCTGACGAGGGACAGGCCTGCTTGACTTCGTCGACACCGTGCACGTCACTGAACTTGACGGGCTTCTGCTGAAGTGGTTCAAACTCTGTGGCTCGTCCTCCAGCTTTGAGGAGGCCAGAGTTTTCCAACAGCACGGAGAGAATGACCAGCACGACTGGGACAGGATCAGGGAGGGGAGAAGACGGGGGACGTGTACGTACAGAAACCACTTAGGCCGGCTAACACGACGAATCGAACGATGCGAATGGTGAGAGAACCTTTGGCTGGAAAGCGGATGAATGGCGCGCCGGGAACAAGATTGAGCTACTCACGTTCGCTGAGGGTGACATGGATAGGGTTACCGCTGATGCCTGCACCTTTTCCGAGGGCTGCTGCGAGGTTTGCGACTGCAGGGTTGGAGGGCGGTGGATCCGGGGTAGTGGTTGGAGTGGGGTTGGCGCGTCTCGCGAGCAGCTCTTCGGCAATTTTTTCGCTTCTCGATTGCGGGGCGGAGGGAGGGGGTGCGGACTCGGGGGTGGTATCTGGGGAAGAGGAGGGTGCACTGGCGGGGAGGGAGTCGAGGAGGGACTGTCGCCTGCGCACGGCAAGGTCTATGGAAGGCTCGCGTCCCGAGCTGGCGAGTGCGTCGAGATATATCCCAAAGGCCTCGTCGGAGCGGAGGAGGGGGGAGGCGGGACTCTGGAGGACGGTGGGTGAGACGGCAGGCGGGGAAGAGGAGACTCACGCGATCAAAGGTGTGCTCCCAGCGGTCGATGAGGGTGAGATAGCCTTCCTTGGAGCGGGTCGCGATCAGGGCGTTGAAGAAGGCGAGGTGTTTTGGGAGGTCGTTTGGGGCGGCATTGGCCTGGGCCTCGAGTGCGGCGATGTGTGCAGCAGTGTCGAGGGACGGGGCGGAGCTGGACCAGGGGAAGAAGGATGCGCTGCGACGGAGGCGGGGCTGGAGGACGGGGAGGTGTCTGCGTGGGGGGAGGACGAGGAGCCTGGCAGAGAGGCAGCGGAGATGGACGGGCGCGGAGGCCCTGAGACGGAGAGCGAGCATGAGAGAGAGGTGCGGGTTACATAAGCGACGGCCCTCGATGACGGACAAGCAGCAGAGTGAGTCCGAGCACCCGCCCATCCGGCGACGCTGACCCCCCCCAGCCGTCCTCGCCCTCGCGCTCCTCTCCCGGGCCTGCACCGCCGCCCTCGCCGCCATCCCCGACCCCGCCCCCGGCGACACCCCCCTCCCCCCCATCCTCGGCGATCTCGACGCCCTCCTCGCCCTCGTCTACAACCTCTCCACGAAGCTCTCCCTCGCACTCAAGCCCGCCGCCCCGTCCTACCCCGCATCCATCCCCGTCCTCCACGATCTCGCCCAGCACGTCGCCGCACTCGCCCGCTCCACCCGTCTCCTCCACCACAACATCCACGGTGCCGCCCTCGTCAAGGACGCCACAAACCGCGTCAGGGACGTCATCGATGCCCTCCGTGCCCTCGTCCAGACCTTCCTCAACAACGCCGCCCGCGGCCCACGGCTGGCCGACAGCGGCGCGTCCGGAGAAGAGTATCTCGTCAGGACTGCCACCCTCCACGACCTCATCACAAACGCACGGGGCGTTGACTTCCCAAAGGACAACCGTGCCGCCGTCTCCCTCTCCTGGAAATCCGACAGAGAATCCCTCGAGGACAATCTCCAGGAAATCACCCGCATGATCACTCAAGCCGAATTCGTTCACCCGCTCGACGACCCAAGCAACGAATCGGACGACGGCTGGGACGAATTCGGGCTCGGCCACGCCACAAAGATGGACAAGCACGAGCTTGCCCGCGCAAAGAATGTATTGTACCCTCTCCACCTCCCGATACATCATCTTGAGTCCTCCCCAGGTTCATCAGGTCCTGCGGCTCACCACACTTCTCCACAAGCGCATCTTACTCGATCTCCTTGCCTACCCCTCCTCAGCCCCAGTCTCAGCCTTCGACACCCTTCTCACTCAATCCAATTTACTCCTCTCCACATCCGACGATATCGTGGCTGCCCTCTACTCTCCACAAGACCCCGCCTATGTTCGCAAGGAGATCCTTGAGCTCGCCGAGATCGCCTCTTCTTTCCAAACACAAATACCCGTCTTCCTCCCTGTCACCGACGAGCTGGCAAACCAGCTGCACGCCCTCAACATCGACGACGACAGTCCCTCGCCGTCCAAAAAAAAGGCGGATAAGAAATGGTTTGATACTTGTGTCGATCAGATCGTTCGCTTATGCACCAGCATCACTGACTCGTCGAGTTCATGACACAGCGCTCCACCCTTGGGTCGACAGTAGATAATCATCAGTACTTTACAAACCAGAAACAGCGACCGGCACCAACGCACTATGCCTCTCCCTCCTCTTTAGGAGTCACTCGTCTATTACGTCTATCCAGTTCCCATTCATCTCTGAATTTCGCGGCGAGAAAGTTCGGGTGAAGCACCGTACTGTTTTCTGCACGCAGACGTTGCTCGAAACGTGCAATCTTGTCTGCTTGAGACTGCAGATCAAATGTAAATTTCTGCAGACCAGCTGTGTCAGAAACGACAAGAAACAGTTTCTCAGAGATCCTACCGCTTCCTCGGCGCGCCTGCCTCTTGCCTCGTCCCTCATCTTGTCCAACTCTTTCCGCCGCTCTTCTGCGTTTTTCAAACCAGACCTCGGTGTGTTCCCACCGGCCTGACGAATGAGTCAAGTTACCCGAGGTCTCACCAAGAATGGGGACTTACACCCTTGAAAAGCTCCGCATAGACCTTGGAGTCGGCCAAGTCAACATCGCGCACTCCTGTCAATGCCTGTTTTCGTTGTTCGGAGGTTGGTAACGAAGGCTTTGCTAGCTCTTGAGCGGGCGCGGGTGGAGGTTTTTGCGTCGTGGTGGTGGGGGTGGAAGTACCCGTTGTGCCAGTCGCCGTCTTGGTTTTCTTGATCGGCGGAAGTTTGCGCTTCTTTAGGATGGTCTGACTGAGAGGATCTTTTACGGGTTGTGATGCATCCGGTAGAAGATCCACCGTGGAAGGCGCGAGGTCGTCGTTGGAGAACAGATCCGAGGGTTGGCTTTGAGCTGCAGCGCTGGATGCTCGGGACGTTGTGACAGCATGCTTGCGCTCGTCTCTCATGAAAATTTCTCTGTCCCTTTCCTTTTCCTTGAGGCTCTTTGCCTGTGCACCTTTGAGCTGCCCCGGCTTTGCTTTCCCTGCCTTGCCCCTGGCGGTGCCGGCTTTCGATTTCGGACCGCCACGTTTAGGCGGTGTGTCAAACTCAAACTCGTCGTCGGACGCCTCTGCGACGGGGGGCGCGGAGTCACTGAGACCATCATCCACAGAGTCGCTGTTACTCTCCTCGTCGTCTGAATAGACCACATGGGGCTTCTTCTTGGTGGATGCAGAAACGACCATCGATTTCTTATGCTTCTTGGACGTGTCTGCCCTCGCCCTGTAGGGATCGTGGGCTGGGGCATCTTCCGGGAGGAAGTGACGGTCATCAGGACTGAGGGAATGCTGCGGGGAGCCGACGTCTACGTCGACATCCATGTCATTGTCGTAGTCTGAGGTGGTGGCAACAGAGGGTGATGCATTGGTATCAGCTGTGCGGGCGCGCTTCGTTCTCTGGGTGGCCGAGGGAACGGGGACATCGTCGTCGTCGTCGTCGGAGTGGACAAGGGGGCGTTTCGAGCACTTGCGGCGCTGTGCGCTGGATGAGGACGATGGCTGTCGCTATCAGAGGCGGGGACGAGGAGGGTGGAGGGGACGGACGGTACCTGTGAGTGCGCCTCTCCTGCGGGGATCTTCAGCGACATGCGAGGCAGAGAGAGAGACTACTCATAGCACAAAACATGGCCAAACAAACGCGCTCGTCCTCGTCCCCCGTCGCCGAGATGCGTTCCCCGCTTGCCCTGTGTCCACGACTCGCGTTCAGGTCGCATGTCAGCGTCGCGGGGCGCGCGACGCTGAGCGTGCTCGGACGAGAGTACCCCACGGATGAGACGACGAACGTGTCCCCGACGATCCTCTCAAAGCTCCCCCTCAGACTGCACACCCAGCACGCGCATCCTCTCAGCACCCTCCGCGCCCTCGTCGAGTCCCACTTCCCGTCCTACGCGCATATCTCCTCCCTCTCCCCACTCGTCACCCCCTACCAAAACTTTGACGTCCTCTCCTTCCCTCCAGACCATCCTGGCCGCTCCGTCACAGACAGCTACTACGTCAACAAGCATCTCATGCTCCGCACCCATACCTCCGCCCACGAAGTCGAGGTGTTCGAAAAAGGCGAGACTAAATGGCTCCTCACCGCCGACGTCTACAGGCGCGACGAGATCGACGGCTCCCATTATCCTGTCTTCCATCAGACGGAGGGCGCTCGCATCGTTTCTGCAGACCCAAACGGCATGAAAGAAATCGCAGATGACAATGCAAGGCTGCAAGCACACCTCCGACATTCCAACATCGTCATCGAAGACGTCCCTCATCTCTCGCCCGCCAACCCTTGCCAACCCGCCCATGACCCAAAACACACTGAACTCATCACTAAAAACCTGAAACTCTCCCTCAACAGTCTCATACTAACCCTCTTTGGTGACCATGTCGGTGCGACGCCACAGAACCCGCTCAGAGTAAGATGGATCGAGGCAACCTTTCCTTGGACGACGCCGAGCTTCGAGATGGAGGTCCTCTTCCGTGGAAAATGGCTCGAGATTCTAGGGTGCGGTGTCGTCTATCAGCCAACCCTGGACAACGCGAGCAAGTGATCTCCCGTCAGCACCCCGCACAGCACCCTGACCCATCCTCAGATATACAAAACAAGCTTGGGTGGGCGTTCGGCCTTGGACTCGAGCGCATAGCAATGATTCTCTACTCTATCCCCGACATTCGCCTATTTTGGTCTCAGGACGCCCGATTCCTCACGCAATTCAAGCAAGGTGAAATTACGACGTTCCGGCCGTATTCGAAATACCCCACCTGCTTCAAGGATGTCAGCTTTTGGCTACCGGAAAATGTGGATCTCCACGACAACGACTTTTGCGATCTCGTCAGAGACGTGGCAGGCGACATCGTAGAAGATGTCAAGATGGTTAGATTGCCTTGAGTGTCCTTGCGTGGTAATCTGACGCGCAGCAGACGGACAGCTTCACCCATCCCAAGACGCGTCAGAAGAGCGTTTGTTACCGAATAAATTACCGCTCTATGGACAGGTGCGGTGTCACTCCCACTTCAGATGCTTGTATCAACCCATCATAGGTCGTTGACGAATGACGAGACGAATACGCTGCATACCCAAGTCACGTCGAGCCTGCAGGAGCGATTTGGAGTAGAGATTCGTTGAATTATACGTGCTAGATTATGTCTATCGTAATGATGCGTATGTGCCATTCAGCTCTGCCCTATGTCTAGAGTAGCATATCCAAATGTGCATACTGGGCAGTCCGAGTAACCGTGAGTGACCAAGATATCATGACGCGTCCTGGACGACACCGACTTGAGCCGCGCGCAAGAGGCGGTCCTTGATCATGTAACCCGTCTTTTGGCACTCGAGGACAGTCCCGGGTTCTTTACCTGATATGGGGGCCTGATAGAGGGCCTCGTGTCGATTAGGATCAAACTTTTCTCCCGTGGGATCGAATGATTTGACGTGGTACTTGAACAGGGTGGAGAGGAGAAGACGATGGGTCATCTCAACGCCTTGGTGCAACTCTGTGAGATATGCATGGGCGGACTTTAATGGTGGTGTCGAGGTGGCATCGGGAGGGGAGGACGTGTCAGAGGGTGGGGGTTCGAGGTGGAGAGCAGCAGGGGGGACGGATTTGAGCGCGAGAGCAAGGACGTCGACTGTTTCAAGGAGGTCACCGGCGAAACGAGTGATTGCAAAGTCGCGTTGCTGCTCCTTTTCACGAGCAGCATTGCGTTGGAGGTTCAAAAAGTCGGCCTGGAGGTACCGTAGTCGACTCTGCGGAAACGAGGTGAGCGAGAGTACACGGAAGAAGGGGAGAGACCAACGGTGAGCTCATGAACCTCTGCCTCTTTTTTCTTGAGATTCTCGAGGACCTGGGACTCTACGGAGACCTCGGGGTTGGTTGGCTCTGGTGTGGGATCCCCTGGCTGCGATGTTTGGTCGGAGTAGGGACGAGTGAGGGATAGGAGAGGTCGCGAAGGGTGTGCTGAACGACGGACGACACTGGACGCGAGGAGGACCCGTCTTGCAAATGACCCGTTCATCGTCACCGTCACCGAGCTAGTCAGCTACATTTCTCGTAGATTTTTTTCATTTACATTTCGAATGCTATCCATCACGTGATTGTGCATATTCCATAAATTAATCGAATTTGTATATATAAGACCCTGAGTCTGGCTGGTATGCAGAGGGTGTTCGCTGTTCAGTCGGCTCCTCGCTCTTTCTTTCGTACCATCACCATGTCCTCTCTCATTGATGGCACCCTCATCGCAAAGTACCTCTTCTTCCTCCTTCCCCGCGTCGCCCTCACGTCCTTTTCAGATCGATCCGTCAAGCTGTCGCGGACAAGATCACCACCCTCAAGCAGCAGTTCCCGCGTTTCCAGCCCCAGCTTGCCGTTGTCCAGGCTGGCGAGCGTCCAGACTCCACCGTCTATGTCCGCATGAAGGCCAAGGCCTCCGAGGAGGTTGGCATCCGCTTCCAGCATATCACCCTTCCCGAAGCCGCCTCCGTCCAGGAGGTCGTTGCCGTGGTGAAACGACTCAACGACGATGATTCCATAAGTGGTATCCTTGTTCAGCTCCCTCTCGGCCCCCACGTCGGCCCCGATGGCATCCGCACAGTCACTGAGTCAATTTCCCCCGAAAAGGATGTTGATGGGTAATGCTTCCCTCCCATCAACATCGGTCACGCGCTCATCGCCCTTATCAGATTCCACGCGTACAATATCGGACACCTTTCTTCTCGCGCGTCGTCCCCTCTCTTTACCCCTTGCACTCCTGCAGCAGTCATCCGTCTTCTCGAGTCAACAGCTGTCCCTATCTCCGGTGCCAACGCTGTCGTGGTTGGTCGAAGTGATATCGTTGGAAATCCTGTTGTCGCCCTCTTGAGGAATAAGGATGCGACGGTCACCCATTGTCACAGCCGTACCAAAAATCTCGAACAGTTCGTGAGTACCTCATTTCCCATGCGTGGGTACTTGTCGTTACAACCGCCACTCAGATAAAGCAAGCTGACATTCTTGTCGCCGCTATCGGACAAGCCGAGTTCGTCAAAGGCTCGTGGATCAAACCCGGTGCGGTTGTCATCGACGTCGGCATCAATTCTATCCCAGGTATCTTTGGTCCCATGTCTTCCCTCAGTGCAAACCTCACTTATGATCTCCCCAGATGCGACCAAGAAGTCGGGTCAACGTCTTGTCGGCGATGTAGAATACGCCCAAGCAGCCCTCCATGCTTCCCATATTACCCCTGTCCCAGGAGGTGTTGGTCCGATGACTGTTGCCCTATTGATGGAGAATGTCTTGACGTCTGCTGTTCGTCACTTTGAACAAGCTCGTACCCGCAAGGTCACCCCACTCCCTCTTGACATCAAGGCAAAGGTTCCAAGTGACATCGAGATTGCCATGGCGCACACTCCAAAACCAGTCACTCAACTTGCACGGGAGATTGGTCTACTCCCTGATGAATTGGAGAGTTACGGGAAATACAAAGCCAAGGTCGAGCTCAGTGTCCTAGACCGCTTGGCACACCGCAAGGATGCCAAGTACATTGTCATTTCTGGGTGAGTGCGTTTCCAAAGTGTACAATACTAGACGCCGATAACAGATTAGCATCACTCCTACACCCCTTGGTGAGGGTAAGTCAACCACAACCATCGGCCTTGCACAGGCTTTAGGCGCACACCTTGGCCGTCCCGCTTTTGCTTGTGTCCGTCAACCCAGTCAAGGACCTACCTTTGGTATCAAGGGTGGCGCTGCCGGTGGGGGTTACAGTCAGGTTATTCCTATGGATGAAGTAAGATGAATCGAGCCTTGATCGATAGCGGGTCGCTGACATGTCTTGTAGTTTAACTTGCACTTGACTGGTGATATCCACGCTGTGACGGCCGCCAACAATTTGCTCGGTTCGTACTGTTCATTCCCAGTGGAAATGATATCCTAACAGTCAGTCAGCTGCTGCTCTCGATGCACGTATGTTCCACGAGGCCACTCAGTCCGACAAGGCTCTTTACAGCCGGCTCGTACCCACCAAGAAAGGAAAACGCGAGTTTGCTCCTCTGATGTTCAAACGTTTACAGAAGCTTGGTATAAGCAAGACCAATCCTAACGGGCTTACCCCTGAAGAAATCAATCGTTTCGCTCGCCTCGACATTGATCCAGAGACGATAACATGGAATCGGGTTCTCGATACCAATGATCGTTTCCTGCGTAAAGTTACCCTTGGCCGTAACCCCACCGAGCAGGGCCACGAGCGGGAGGCAGGTTTCGATATCGCCGTCGCAAGTGAATGCATGGCGGTATTGGCACTCACGACAGATCTTGAAGATATGCGAGAGAGGCTCGGCGCAATGGTCGTTGCAACGAGCAAACGAGGCGACGCTATTACAGCAGATGACATTGGTGTCGGAGGTGCCCTCGCAGTGTTGATGAAGGACACTGTCAAGCCTAACATAATGCAGACGCTTGAAGGCACTCCTGTCTTCGTTCATGCAGGTCCTTTTGCCAACATCGCTCACGGCAACTCATCTATCCTTGCTGATCGTGTCGCTCTCAAACTCGCGGGAACGGAACCGGGTGACTCTTCTGACCGCATCGGTTACGTCCTCACTGAGGGTGGCTTTGGTGCCGACATGGGCATGGAGAAGTTCTGCAACATCAAGTGCCGCGTCTCCGGTCTCAAGCCCGATGCCACCGTGATCGTGGCGACAACTCGAGCACTGAAGATGCACGGTGGAGGACCTGAGGTGACCCCTGGCAAGCCCCTTGCTGATACCTACACCAAGGAAGATCTTGTCATCCTCCGGCAAGGATGCCAGAACTTGGCCCGGCACATCGAGAATGCGCGCAAATTTGGTCTCAAGGTTGTCATTGCTATCAACCGTTTCTCGTATGTATTCGTCCATCTCCGAATTTCTCGCAAATAATTTGGTGTCTTGTAGCTCTGATACCGATGCCGAGCTTGAGCTTATCCGTCGAGAAGCACTCGCTGCCGGCGCTGATGCAGCAATAGTCAGTAGCCACTGGGCCGAGGGTGGCGCTGGTGCTCGTGCTCTCGCCGAAGCAGTCGTCTCGGCTTGCGAGGGAGAGTCCGACTTCAAGTTCCTTTACGACCTCGATCTACCCATCGACAAGAAGATTGACATTGTCTGCAAAGAGATCTATCGTGCGGATGGCATCGAACTGAGCGAGCTGGCTCGCAAACAATTGGAAACATATACCCGCCAAGGCTATGGCAACCTTCCCAGTACGTGATTTCTCATCGTACCTCGGCTGATTGGCATCTCACTGGAACATCTTTAGTTTGCATGGCCAAGACGCAATACTCGTTCTCCCACAATCCAGCACTTAAAAACGCTCCAACCGGTTTCACTGTTCCCATCCGTGAAGTTCGCCTATCTGCTGGCGCTGGCTTCCTTTACCCCATTCTCGGAGACATGCAGACGATGCCCGGTCTGGCCACACGCCCAGGTGAGCGATAAGACCCAACGCACTCACGGTCTTTATCTCATGAGAGCTCTTACCTCTAGGATTCTGGGAAGTCGGTCTTGACCCAGAAACCGGACGGGTTGTCGGCCTTTTCTAGACGTCGACCTTCACAGGCGTTTTCAACGGACGCAGAAGACGAAGCTCCGCGATATGAACCCTGAGATATTTCCTAGATGTTCCATCCGCTATCGGAATGGAAATACCGTCTCAACACGGAGTGGTTCGCGCTTCAACATGTGCATAATCGTCGCCCGAAGGTGGTGTAGGTTAGCGGTAAATTAAAAGGAGGCGGAGGTGGAGGCGGAGTACAAGCTGTCACACGATCCAGACTGTCGATATATACCACGCGTGTCCATATGAGATGTTGATTAAAAACAGCTGTGTCTATCCCACAATCTGGGACTGCTTGCCTCCAGGCAACCTGGGAACAGGAATACTCTGAGCATTAACTGTATTCGGTATTGGCGGGGGGAGGGAGCTAGTGCCAGCCAATGATCCGCTCTGTTGGTCATAGATGATCACGTTGTAGGCCGCATCCACCTCTCTGTCGTAGGTGTCACCTTTGCTATCGGTGTAAGCGAATGTGTTGTTACTTGTTCCATTGCCTGCATTGCCTGCGGTAGCTATCGTGAAATAGCCAGCTGCGCGCCCTGTTAGACTTTCGTCCGATTGGGAGGCAGTTATGAACACACCTGTCTGCTGGCGTTCCGCAATCGTCGAGCCTAGAATGAACGGAGCAGGGATAACCTGTCGGTTGTAGGAATGGTCAAACGTGGTGTAGACTGCCGAATTCTCATCAGTATATCCACGTCGCCGGCCAGAAAGTGTAGGGCCATACATAATTCGGAGGTGTTCGTGATTTCCAGATAGGACAAGTTGATGTACAGCGGGTATTCAAAGTTGTCCACCACAGTCGAGACACCATTATGAAGGGACAAGACGGATCCCGAAGAGACTTGCGCGACGTTCTGGGCGAAAACGCGGGTTCAATGCCTCGCAAACGAAAACTCACCTCCAGCCGCTTACCTGGGTATTGGTGTCATTGAGGTAGTACTGTGTGTTGGTAAAGTCGAGGTTCTGTTGGAACACCACATTGTTTTCTTGCCCGCTTCCGCTAATCACGACTGCCTCGATATACAGCGAGCGTTGAGCCTTGACCGTGATGTTAACGTCCGTTTCACCGATACTGGCCGATGTCTCCGTCACTGCATATGGCTGGACATCGTAGCATGTAATCTCGCCAGTCGTCGGTTGCCCGGAAGGATCTGTGATGACCTGGAGCAACCCCGAAACGTACCAGTTCTGGTTCAACGTATGATTCACCTCCGCGGAGGCCACGTCAAGAGTGACATTGTGAGGAAGGCCATCAGCAAAGGTGGGGGCAAATGGTGTCAAGTCCAGGAAGTAGGTCGGAAGGTCGAGAGCACCGTACGAAGTGATGGGTCTAGGAGACACGGTCAATGGATGAACAATTTTTCCGACGCGCGAACTCCCACCTCCAGACGGAGGGGTTGATCCCCCCGGTGAAGATGACCGCATAAGGGAATGCAACGCCAGCCACCTGACCATCGACCAGTAAGCGCACCTCACGGAATGGTCCACCTCCGTATGTTGTACCAGCAGGGAGATCACCGAGATACTCGTCTGCAGTGTTGTAGTACTGTACAATAGCCAACTCAGCACTCATGAGACACAAGACGGGAAAAAAGCGGCCCACCCAGAACTCTTCATCACCGTTGCCCGATGCGTAGAGTTCGGCGTAAATCTCCACTGTATTCCGAGGAAGCGTAACATTCAGCTATAATGAGAGTTTAATGTCACAACACCCCAACATGAGAATCTGGCTCACGGAGAATGCAGGCGGGACAGAAGCTTCATCGGCTGTGTTGTTTAGCATAGTGGAGATCGGGACAATGAGGTTTGATTGTCCTGCCGTGGGATACTCCTGTGACGCTGTATAGAATGTCGCATAGAGTGTTGCTGTTGATAGATGGCTGTAGAGTGAAACCGGTATCTAGAGTGTCAATTTACATACTGGCATACTGTCCATTCAGCTGAGTATCCACAACATTGTCCAATTCCAGGATGAAAGTCCCTGGTTTAGCAAAGAGTGGGACGTAGCGAGTGACATCCTTGGTGTACGTCCAGATGATCCCGTCATAGGTGGGTTCGGGAGTCGAAGTGCGCCAAACTGAACCCATGTTGAATTACATCTAATCGAGAGATTGCATACGTACTTTCGGTGTTCTGGAAAGTGAAAATCCCGAGACGGTCATACTGAGTTCCGTTGGACGTTACGGTGAAGTTCAGGGTCACCGCCGCCCACGAGCCAGGCTCACCACAATTAGTGGGTGGACTGGCCAACTGTTGGCTTATGATATCAGACAGAACCTCTGCTGACTCACGAATATTGGACGATCTCAGGGCTAAGTGTAGTGGGCAGGATGATTAATTCATGGGCCCTTCTCAAGACCTACGGAGCCTTTACTTACTCTCCGTAAGAGTTTCCAAACGTGCGCCTGTGTTAGTGTTTTGTTTCGTCAACCATGCATATCCAACTACTGCTTTTCATACTCACTCGAGAATCATCACTGTGCACGTCTGGGCATTGCTGGGTACGGGTGGAGGCTCGGCAACTTGGAAGTCGACCAACACCTGAGCATTGGCGCAAGTTACTGATGCCGCGGTGAGCAACAGGGCAAACGCCTCGAGCGCGGACACCATTGCAGCAACACTGTTGGGATGTGAACAGCCTGATGGTTCGATGTGAACACGTAGTATTTATGCGGCGATACTATGGTGAATAGGCTGCCGTACATATTTTTGTTTATTTTAGAGACATGTGCATGGTCGCCAATTTTCGACAGTACCGCCTCGGTGGTAGCATGTGCTCAAGTCACGGTAGAAGATGGAAGAAATGCCACGTGATGCCATCGGGTTCATTGCAGATCGACAAGGTATATCTAAGCGAACTGAACCAACACAATAAAAACGGGTACTATGAAAGCACTTGTCCGCGCCCAGAAGCAGAAAGCATGTCAGAACTCATGATTGAATTCACCCTCCTTAGAAGCCACTGCATGCCCGGCTCCTCCTCCCAGCCGAGTGTCCCCTTCTTTGCCTCCTCCATAAGCTCTTCCTGTTGCTTCCTCCGGAGGCTCCAGTTCCGCAGTAGATCCAGTGGGAGGTGGATATGTGGAATTAACGTCTGCTGCGTCTCCCAGCGTTGATCGATTCTTCTTCTTCTTCCTCTTCTTCTGTCCCGATGTGCTGTATGCATCTTCTGTCCTCGCCCACCTGTCTTTCTTCTTTTTCTTGCTAGTGGCATCTCCAGCTCCAGGAACGGGATCATTGAATTTACCCGGGTAGCGCCAACGTCCACCTGATTCTGATGTTTGTAAGCTGCCCTCACGCTCGGCGCTATAGTATGATTCGTCGTCAGCTCGCCACAGCCCATCACCATGTCTTGGAGAATCATCGGCAGAACCGTGTGTAGGAGTCCGCGAGGGTTCAGCTTGGCCGTCTTCCAAGGAACGTTGATCGTAGCCAGAGTCGGCACTCCGATCGTTGTATCTGCCAGCCCATTGCGAACGTTGTTCATGGCGCTTGATGGTGGACCCATTGACAAGGCCATAACGCAAGGCCCACTTGGGAGTCCTCTGGTGTGTCTTGTTGTTTCGAACGTTCTGTTGTGGGAGAAAAGGTGAGAAACCGGTGTAACGAGGCCGAATATCGCCGCCGCACCTGTATGTAGAAGTTGTGTACGTGTCCTGCAGAACAAGATGAAGATGCGGCAGCGATGGCAACGGGACAGAGCATACCAGGGATGTAACCACAAATTGTTAAGAGTAAGTTGAGCCAAAAGTCCTTTCCGATGCCGAATCTTGCTGCGACGGCTGGAGATGGCGCAGGTGAGCGGTTCTGCCCGGCATGGAGCACAGAGAATACCCACCCAATGGCGGGAACAGGGTCCCCATAATAAAGAGGAAGACGGCATACCAGTGGTAGCGTCGTGACTTTGGCAGCCTTGGACGGTTAGTCTTTGGGGGCATCGTTGACGAGTGACATGGACAACGGTGAGATGCTGTCCACGACACTTGCAGTGTAGAGCCATTTCCTTATTTGGAGCGAACCAGGTACACCTGATGCCTTCCTAATTGGGTTATAGATCACATGACACATGAAGTGAGGTAAACGACGTCGACTTGGGTCGTCCCCACCATCCTCGACTTGGACGCGCTCATTCCCCCACACGGCTGCACGCATCCTGGTGAGTACAACTGCACACCCGCATCTGAGCATCTGCACCAGCTCATCTGGATACTCCACATCCCTTTCTTTTCGTCTATCTCTCCAACCATGTTTGAATCACCCCAGATCCCCGGAATGGACCACGACGAGCACGAGCCTGTGCTCGACCTCTCAGACGTCGTTCACGATGACCCTATAGGCTCGGAAGATGAGCTCATTCACGACCAAGACACTATCAACGTGTCCGATGCTCCACGTGTCCCCTCCTTCGCAGACTCCACACATCCCTCTCATCCCCCACCTCCCGATCTTCCCCTCTCACTCGGGCCGTCCTCTGTCTCTGAGAACTTCTCCGTGGAGATGCTGGAGCGTGAGATTGCTTCGTTGCTGCATCAGAACGCCTCTGCTGCCTCTGCCGCCCTACTGAGTGCTGCCGCCCAACAACGACAGGAACAGGCTCTCGTAGGGCACGACAGCCGAGGGCAATGCAACGGCAATGCGCGAGGATCTGGTCACGAGAGTAGCCACAATGCTGACGAGTCTAGCATCACGGAACTCGGGCTCAATCTGAGTGGAATTGCAGCAATGTTGCAAGCCGCGCACGCACACGCAGCTTCTAATGGGCGCCATATGGAATCCTCGAAAGGAAACGGTGTCAGTGTGGAGGGTGGGCAGCTCACGACACGTACCACGCCTGCATTTCGTTCTCTTACCGCAGGTGACATCGATAATTATGCTGCCGATGGCACCCAAGACAGGAGTAACGAAGATCTGGATTTGTCGTATCTTGAAGGGACCTCGGGAGACCATGCGGAGAATGAGGCTGACAGAGAGAGGGAAAGTGACAGGCGTTCACCTGGTCATTGTTCCCGCACGGAAGGTTCTCTGTCAGATCCTCATTCCGGTGTTCCAGGGGAATTCAACGATATCAGCGACATCCTGAACCACCTTTCCTCTCATTTCGAAGCCGAAGCAGACTCGGACCATCAGCATCTTTCTTCATCTGCGGAAACGACCTCCCCCGTCTCTCGATCACGCAGTGATCACACCCCTCCTCGTTCACCTGGGGGTCGTACCAAGTCCCCATCCAGTCCGGCTCGTCCGGCCGCTCAGCCTGTTGCGTCTACGTCGTCGCCACCGCGCAAGACTGTCACCGAATCCAAGAAGTTAAAGAGAAAGGACAAGGACATAGACAGCGAGAAAGACAGGGACAAGGACAGAGTACCCAGTGTACACACCTGCCAAGACCCTCAGTGCCGCAAGTCCTTTACTCGACGAAGTGACCTCGCCCGACATATGCGAATACACACAGGCGAGAGACCGTTCGTCTGCGGACATGCGGGATGCGGAAAGACGTTCATCCAGGTATGTCCTTGTCGATCATAGTCGTCGCATTTCTTCTGACGTCATGTCCAGAGATCCGCTCTTCACGTACATCAACGAGTACACACCGGCGAAAAACCGCACTCTTGCGAATATCCGGGTTGTGGCAAGACATTTGGTGACTCCAGTAGCCTTGCAAGGCATCGCCGCACGCACACAGGGAAGCGCCCGTATAAGTGCGAAGACCCCGAATGTGAAAAGACGTTTACCCGCCGAACGACGCTCACGCAGCACATGCGAACACATGATCCGACATGGGAGCCAGATCCCACAATGTAAGCGTCCGGATTCAGGTCCGTGGCCATCGTACTCATTCACGGATCTAGAAAGTACAGCTTCAAAGCTAAGAAACAGAAAGTATCCGACGAAACGGCCGATTTTGAGCTGGAGGAGTCTGTGCGAACGATATCTGCACTCTTCTCGCAGACATCCAATGCCAATTATATCGCACCCCAATCGGCGGAGTGCAGCGGGTCGGACGAGCCTCTCGAGAGCCGAGTTGCAAGCATCAGCGCGGAGATTGCTGCTGCCATTGTGCAGGCATCTTCACAAGCTCTGGATGGAGAAGACGATGTTGAGGAGGATGGAGGCGAAGAAGAAGACGGGGACGGATGGGGGGCTAGCTCCGGGAACGAGATGGGCATGGCTGAGAGCATCGTGCCGAATACGAGCGGGATCAGGGGAGGTGGTGGGGAGAGTGAGAGTGGTTACACTGGAGGCGGTGGTGTTGGTGGGAAGGGCATTGATTGCGTGGAAGAGGACGATGAGGACAGTGACACGTTTCCTATTCCACTACGGACACGGAAGGGCAAAGACGCAGCGTCGGTTGTCGGGATGAAGAGGAAGAGATGAGCTTTGTTTTTCCATGATCTTTGCCAGTCTTTAGTACGCTGCTAATGTACAGTTGGGGATAATCTCGTATAGGGGACGGAGCTGCGACATGTTCCGGAGCGTGAGACACAGTGGGCCCTCCTCGTCGCCGACTGGACAATCGAGTCCCAGCCCGTTTCCATCCGCCCCAATCCAGGTCCACATATAAGCTGCCAGACACACCCACCGTCCACACACAATGTCCAGCACCACAGAGGACCTCCCCAACACCGACCTCATCACGTTGACCCGGTACGGATAAACATGCCCTTCCGAAGGACAATCTCATCTCATCTTCCCCAAGACACGTCCTACACGACCAGCTGCGTCTTGGCCAGGCTGCAACCGGCGATCTCACCTTGCTCCTCACCGCCATCCAAGTCACCTCCAAATTCATCGCCACCAACGTCCGCAGAGCACGCCTCATCAACCTGTATGTACACCGTGACAGCTACCTCGTCTTCTCATCGTGTCTGTCCCAGCGTTGGACTTGCAGGAGAAACCAACATTCAGGGCGAGGAACAGAAAAAGCTGGACGTCCTGTCCAATGACATCATGATCAATGCCCTCCGGGCTTCTGGCAAGACGGCCGTTCTTGTTTCCGAAGAGCTCGACGACGCGATCATCATCGAAGAGCGCAACAAAGGCAGGTACTGTGTCGTTTTTGACCCCCTCGACGGCAGCAGCAACATCGATGCTGGTGTTAACGTCGGGACCATCTTTGGAATCTATGCATTGGTAGGTGCTATCCTGTGCTTTCATCCATAATGGATGAGCCTATGTATCACAGCAACCGGGTTCGCCGGGTACGATCGCAGACGTACTTAGGCCTGGCAGCGAAATGGTTGCTGCCGGGTACACTATGTAGGCAACCCTGGGTGATGTCCACAGCGCATTACTGATGAGACGATAGGTATGGTTCCTCTGCCAATCTCGTCCTCTCCACGGGATCGGGTGTCAATGGATACACCCTAGATGCGGCGCTGGGCGAATTTATCCTGACCCATCCCGATGTACGTTCTTGCCTTTCATGTCGCATTTCCAGAAGTCTCGACTGTGACGCACAGATAAAGATACCGCCGCGAGGCAAGATTTACTCATTCAACGAAGGCAACTCCTTGTACTTCCATCCCCCGGTCAGTGCCTATCTAAACTCGATCAAGTACCCCAAAACCGGGTCCCCATACTCCTCTCGGTATATCGGCTCCATGGTCGCAGACGTGCATCGAACGCTGCTTTATGGCGGCATCTTTGGTTACCCAGACGACAAGAAGAGCAAGTCTGGTAAACTTCGCATGCTGTATGAGGCGTTCCCGATGGCATTCCTGACGGAACAGGTGAGTCATGCGAGTCGCGATGGTCGGTGGCATGTCATAATGACCGTGTGACCAGGCAGGAGGCCTTGCCACCACCGGGACGAAGCGCATCCTCGACCTTGTTCCCAAGAACATCCATGAGCGGTGCTCGGTGTTCCTCGGCAGTCGAGATGACGTTCGTGATCTGATGAAGTTCTATGAGGCCGACACCAAATCGCAAATTTAGCTTGTCCGAGACCGGAATATGTGACGGATGGATGAGCTATAATTATTCGTGTATATAGACTGCGGAAAAATACTGCAAGGTATTCGAACATGCAGCTGAACAACTTTGGACACCGGACCTGGATCAGATAATGATGCGCTTGACAACTGACAGAGACGTGGCGGCGGTACTTGAACTTTGAGATACCTGGGCGGCTCCCTCACAGTGCTTGGTCCTTGATCAGGAGCCTTCCCCCGAGGCAGCTTGGTGCAATGAGCCAACAATGATGTAGAAAGGATAGGCACGCTTGTGTGCAAAGACCGCTCCTATTGCATCAAGAAGTCGGGCATCAGTGTGAAGCGGTGATATTCATGGCATAGATAAGCGTGTGCTATCGGATTGGCCGACTGCCATTTCTCCCTGTCGAGTGCGGAGTAGAGATAAGCTAAGTATATCATACCGTTAATCATACAAGCGACAAGATCAGACAACCGCCCTCCAACAAATCAGGAAATTACAACGATTGACGGATAGATTTCATACTAAGACACGAATCGCAGAAAGAGACGGCTAAAAAGACAGGGAATCAATGCCCCGAGGTAATTGAGAGCGATCATAGGTAACGTACCCACAACTTCTCCAATAAAAAAAAAGAAATGTTGTAGTTACTTCGCGGATCCTTGTTGGTGCTGAGCAGCGCCGGCACCAGTGACGCCGACTACGAGGCCCTTTAACCAACCGTTCTCCCGACGGAGACCCTCGCACTCGCGTTCCAGCTCGACGACCCGTTCCTCGAGCTCTTTTGCACGGCGCTCGAGGGCAGCCTCACGTTCCTTCTTCTTGAGACGGAAGCGGGCGCTGGCTGCGGTATTCCGACGGCGTTTGTCTTCAGCTGCGGACAGCACGGTAGCGTTGGGCTCGGACTGAGTCGGTTCGTCGGGGGACTGAGGAGAGGGTGTAGTTGGATGAGGATCAGTGGTGTTGTCAGTGGAAGCGGAGGATTTCTGTGAGCGAGCGCGCTTGGACGGGGCAGGATTGGAGGGGGATGCGACTGGTGGGGACGCAGCAGTCGCGGCGGATGGAGGGGAGGGAACGGCATGGGCAGCATGGAGAGCGAGCAGCTGGGCAAGGGAGCAGACGGGATAGGCCTGCGAGGGGGAATTTCGCTGTACAGGTGCGGGTGGAGCAGTGGGAATCAAGAGGGGGTCAATGCCAAAGCCAGCGAGGAGAGCATTGATATCGAAGGAGGGAGGGTTGGGCAGGGTGGTGGGGGGGAGGACGGCGTTTTCGTGGCTGTCCTGGTTCTTAGGAAGGCCAAGGGGAGATGGGGTATCGTCGTCGTCGTCGTCGTCGGTGAGCCTGCGTTTTGGCTTGTCTGAGGAAGCCAGGGGCTCGTCAGAGTCGAAGGCAAGGTTTGTCCAGAGGTCGAGGTGGGCGGAGAAGTCGGGGAAGGGGGCGGCGAGGTCGTGGGCGTCGCGCTCGACGGGCTGGACGACGTTGAGGCCGTGGAGGGAGAAGGGGGCCATCGGAACGGACGGGTGGACAGGACGACGAGCGTTTTTGATAAGACATACGACGATCACTAAGCCCATCACATGACCACGATTAATACCAGGTGCTACTGCTCCCACACGTTCACCATCTCCGCCTCGTGGGTCATCACCGCAACATCCCGCCGCACCGGGTTCAGCCTCGGGTACACAAACTGGTCAAAGATTCAGTCTCGTCCCGCTCACGTCCCATTCGTGCACCTACCTCGTCGTTGTACTCGTGCATCACCTCTGCAGCGAGTATCGCCTTGTCCTTCACAAGCCCCTCGTACGCCGATATCAGTGTCCCCGTCTGCACTCCCACCGCACACATCACCACACACATCATCACCCAGTTTGTGCTACCAGTGCACATCCACACCAGCGCGTGCACAGGCGAATACACCCCAAGCAGCGTCCGCTCCAGCTCTCCCGGAGTCCACGTCTCCAGCTGCTGTACCGCTTCCACCGGTGCACCCTTCGGTGGCGACGACGTCGACGGACTCGCCGAAGACAGCCCGAGCAGGAAGCACGCCACAGAGGCAACAACACGCCACAGAATAAGCAGCATATACTGCAGCAGGCCCGCAATCCGTCCTGTAAACGTCGACTTTGGTGCAGGCACCCCGGAAAATTCTTGATCGTCCCGTCGAGGCGATGGTACAAACGTAGCATGTGCAGAGTTCACCGGATCAGCTCGCGTCCGTCGGTGAAGCTGGTATGTCCGTGTCTGCGAAAAGAGATGCAGCGCATTCAATGTCGACGCAATCAACAACATGCACGTCGTCGGCACAGTCTGCAGGAAGCACGTGAACAAACCACCCATGTACCACACACGCTACTCACCCAGTCGAACCAACTCTGTTGATTGCGCTCCCAGTAGAGGTCTTCCCACCCGAGGTCCGAGTCCGAAGTGGCGCGCACCTGCGAGATTCTGACAAAAAAGTGAAGAATATGCATCAAGATGCCAATGAGCCACGCGCTCGTTCTGGGTGCCGGCAAAGGCACATTGTGAGGGAAGAGCGAAATCTCAAACATGATTCGAGAAGGTATCTCTGACATGCTTTTCAAAACGAGGTCATCTAGTTAGCTAGCTAGTATGTGCACGAAAATAACAAAATCCCAACCGTTCAATAAACCCCTTCCTTCGAATGATGGCTTTTCGAGGCGATGCAGCCGCATTGCTCATGCGGGCCTTCCGTTTCACACTGAGAGGTGTGCCATAAGGTGGCGGACGTCGTGAACGTGCCGCTTCCCAATCAAATGGGGTGGATGAGGATATAGACGGGGTGGAGGATGGTGAATCAAGGTAAGACACGCGTGTTCGAGGCGTTACTGGCGTCTGGGTGCCGCTAGTAGGGCGAGGTGAGGGCGAGTGAGGTGAGCCTGGTAAGTTCGCTGCATTAACCTGAGCGAAACGACGCAGACTCATGTTGCATGAGTGAACAAGAAAGAGCGTGTAGACGTGACCGTGGGCAGGCGTGTCACAGGTAGCGTAACGTGAAGGTCACGGGATACGTGACGAATGTACAAAGGAGTCGACAAGTCTTTCCAGCTCTCTGCCTAGTGTCCTTGTTCCGCCAATGTCCTCTGTCCATATCTTGAACCACAAACTCGCAAAGCAGACCCCGAATCCCACTCCTCCAGCGACCTGCGGCCAAGTGTGATATCCAAGCCATACCCTGGACAGGACGATCATGCTTGCCCATGGTACGACCACAAGTGGTGCAAACACAGCAAGCGGATGGAGGCTGGAATGTAATGGGAGGTACATACTCCCAAGGAGTACAGAAACAGCAAAGAAAGTGCATGCCGAGGCGTGGGTACTAGGCATACTGGATAATCCGAGAATGAAGCATGCAAGACAACTCGGGGATCCGGGTAGGACGTACCCGTACGTCGTTTTTCGACCGTGTACTGGTCGTTTCTGTCTAATGGTCCCTTTGACAACCTTGGCCGATAGAACACATGCAACTGCACCTGCCGCAAAGAAGCCAACGCCTGCCGAACGAGTGTAGAGACAGACCAGGGCAGTCAGGGCCGTTATGATCTTTGACGCCTGTACACACGATCGTTGTTGGTCAGGTAACCAACATGGATCTGTTCGTACGGACCTCGTCGAGAAATTTGAGCCATGGGGAAAGTGGGCGCATAACTAGTGAGTGTTCGGCCCCATATTGATCACGTGTAACACTCGGACGAAACGCGGTCATGTGATTTTATTTGGTTACAGTTTGAGTACAAATAACCACATCCATAAAGGGAAACTGTGAACAATTGAAGTTCGTTTTTCAACCTGCGCATTCTTGCGTTTCGACCACTCACGCCTTTTATAAAGATTTCGTTTCTCTTCTTCTCCCCTTCATCTCCATCATCGTCTTACCTAGACGACATCTAACAGACACCCGCTTCTAACATCCTTCACTCTATCACCACGTCCCGTCCACGAGCACCCTCGGCTTCCTTGTCGCCGTCGCACTCGATTAGCGTCAGGAATTCCCCCGCCAAGATGGCAGTTCCCTCATCTTCTCATCATGATCGCGAACGTGAACGTGAGCGTGAGCACCGTCACCGTTCAGAACGACACCACCATCACCGCACCATCTCCTCAACAACGCTTTTACTTGTACTCTCCCTCGTTTTGGCAGTCCTCGCTGTCATGCTCTCGCTCCCTGCATCCCAGAGTTCAAATGCAGTTGTGGGCAAAGATGATCCCGCTGCAACCGGCATCTGGGGTTACCTCAATCCGAAACGATCCCAGGTGCTGGTAACCCGCGAGCGTGACGTTGCAATGCGCGAAGCTGAAGTTGCACGTCGTGAGGCGGAGCTGCTTGTTGGCGCCCCTGGCGGTGTGCTTCCTTCCCAGTCCCCGGTTTCATGTCCGATCTGCCCCACCCAGACCTTTTTTGACGTTCCTCCTGCGCAAACTATCATCAAGGAGGTCGTCAAAGAGCAAGAACTTGCTCCTCCTGGGTGGTGGAAGGAAGCAAATGCTCGTGCGGAAGAAGTCCTCGACCGTGAGCTCAGAGTGGCTGAGCGCGAACGAGAGATCACCCGCCGGGAGGAGAGCGTTAACAAGAGAGAGCACGACGCTTCCAGGCGGGAGGCGTGGATCATGGAACAGCTTGTGTAAGTTTTGGTTCCTCAAAGATGCGTACATTATTCATACCATCCCAATCAGCCTCATCAACAGTGACAACACCGCAGTCGAGGAAGAGGTTTACTATGAGCAACCAGGGCCTAAGCGAAAAGTCAAGGTACCACCGCCCCTTCAGCGCCGCCCCGAGCTCTGAGATGAAGGAGGGTTTTCTGTCACGTTCTTTTAAATAAAATAACAGAATTACCCATCCATTCCGTCCTGTGTAGAGTTCGTCTCCCCTCCTTCATCCGGGCTTGGGGGACAACGGTCTTCCTTTTCTGTCCCCCTTGTCTTTTGTGGTGGGGGGGAGATCAGTTGGTGGTAGCGTGCCATTCGACGAGATTTGACCGCGACGCGCCGCCACAACGCGATCGGGAGTCAGCCACGTGATTGCTCAAGGCAATATTCGTCTTTTTTCCGTTTCTTGGTCTTGTATTTGCGCACTACCAACTGATTCCCCTTCACACGATGGTGAACATTTAGCTGACCTTGTTCTTCCCCTTTATCCAATAGGAGCTCCCAATTGTTGTTGCCGAAACCGAAACTAAAACTGTCATTCAATATGAAACCCTCCCTCCATTGACTGTTACCGTCCCACCACCAGCAAACACACGTCGTGCAGCGTTTCCTACCCCCGAGGGCTTCTCGTCAACGTTCTCGACTGCTATCCCTCGTACTACCGCAATCATGTTTGAAGAGGAAATTGTCAAGGAGCCTCTGAAGGCGGAAGAGATTGAGGAATATGAAGTTGAGGAGTATGAAGAGGATGATGCTCCTATTGCCGTGCGAAGGAACGTGAAGCCGGCAAGGAGGCCCCCTCCCCCCCGAAATGGTTGGCTGTGGTAGATGGCTTTGTCATTGGATATCTGCTTTTTCTTGTCCCTACCTCCTCTTTTGACAATTCCCCTTTTTCCTTCACCTCCAGCGTTCTTGCTTCATCTTTATTGGTTCTCTTCTGCAGCCGGGCGCTTTCATCACCTTATGACTATCATCCCTGTAAATCTTAGGCTACGATACGATGCGATGCGATACGACTCATCTAACGGCTGTAGATGGACTCCGTGATATGTGCGCTATGGTTTGGTTTGGCTTCGCCGCGACCGAGGTATTCTCGTCCCTGCATGATTCTCGAGTACTTGTACATTTGGATAGGTTACGCATGTCAAGCCTGCTTACTTTATGCAACTAGTTATTACGTCTTTGAAAGGATCACGCTCCTTGATCACGGGTCGCGTGCCACTGGCTCACTCTCTTACCGCCTTACCATCACCTCTCCCCGTGTTTACGTTCATCATTGTCACCAGTCCCGACGCGCCATCATAAGCTTCGCTGCACACGAGCTCAGGAACCAAACAATCATCCCCTTTCGATCCGGTTTCAATATCAGAACTCGTCCAGCAGCTAAGCGTAATGCCTTTCGTCAGGTGTAGGGTACGTTGTGCCACATCGATTCACGCTCAGACATTCAAACGGTGCCGTTAGTTCTACACCGAAAGTGGTGGACCTGTGAGAGGGGGTTGTCGCAGAAAGGGCGCGGGATGCGCCTTCGTTCATCCTGGAGATTCTAACTGGATCAATGCTCCGCCTCCTTCAACCAAGGCAAGGCACAAGAGTGGCGATTCGGTGCGTTTTCTGCTATTCGAACGCTTTGAAGTACTCAAGCGTCTTCAGGGGAGCTCCAAGCCTTGGGGTGAGCGAGGCAAAGGTGGTGCTGTTGACCCCTCTGCATGGGCTACTGGCGGGAATGCTAGCACTAGTACCGCTGACACTGGGGGCGGATGGGATACCGGGAGTGGATGGGATACTGGAGGCGGATGGGGTACTGGAGGCGGATGGGACATGGGAGGCTCTACATCAACACCGAATCGAGTCCCGGAACCCGCAGAGCCAAACAACCCACCTACCGCCAAATCCAGGGACACCTCCGCACTTGTAAACGAACGGAGTCAAGTTGGTGCCACTCCCAGTGCAAGCGGGAGTACAAAAAGTAGTGAGGATGGGTGGGGAGGGAGTGTAGACAAGGCCACGGGCTCTGCATGGGGAAGTAATGAAAACGTCGGATGGGGAACGTCGAGTTGGGGGGAAAACAAGGACGCAGACAAGAACGCAGGGTCCACAGGGAGCAGCGCACTGAACGATGGCTGGGGAGCGGGTTGGGGGGACAACAAAAGCGCGGGGTCTACATGGGGAAGCGCAGGGAGTGGTTGGGGGGACAGCAAGGACGCGACCAACTCCTGGGGAGCTTCTGATCCCATGATCGTGGACAATCAGGTGGGGAAGAAGACTGAACAGAACAAGGGGAAAGGCAGGGTTGTCGTTGCCCCGCCACGCATTCGTATTCCGGACAACGAGAACAAGAAAGTCAAAATTTCAGGAACGAACAATGAACCCTTGGGTACCAGCAAGTGGGGAGAATCTCGTAGTTCTAACCTCCTTACCACATCGACCCCCTTAACTGCTTCGACTCCTGGTGCTACGTTAACGCCCATCGACTCGTCCCGTGTCAAACGCAAGCGTGATGCTGGCTTTGACGACAAAATAGACGTCCTTAAAGAATATGTCAAGTAAGTCTTATCTCCCCTGCATATCCTCCCCCTCACCCATTGCGTCGACAAGGACCTGGGAGCGTGGCGTTAGGGCACGATTCTTGCTCGCAGAAGCTGAGGCTAAACGCGACCGTTGGTTCCGCACACAAAAGTCTGCCTGTTATGCACGCATAGGCGAGGCAGGGCGGAAGAAACTCGATGGCCAACGCGCCGAATGTGATAACGAGGTCAACTCACAGAAGGAAAAACTCTCCGGCGCCATCACATCACTCGTGAAGTTCTATGATACGATTTCGTCCAACCTCGATTTAGGTCAACATTACAACATTAGCGAGGAATCGAATAATTTCATCACGGAATCAAAAGCTTTCGTCGACGAGGTCCGTGCCCTCCTTGTTGAGCGCGTTCTCAGGGACAAGAACAGTGAGCAATCGGGCGACAACCAGCAACAGCCTTCAAGCGCTGATGCCGCTTCCATCAATTCCTTGCGATGTCGGGTCCAAGACCTCGAGGAGCGTTTCGAACAAGCGCGGACCGAACTCACTCTTCGCCACCAGCGTGATATCTACTCTGAGATCAACGCACTCTTAACCGCGAAGATTACCGATTTACGTGTGGCACGTCAGCACGAGATCGATCGTGTTGCGTCGCATCCGCCCCCTGAGATTGTTATCCCACCTGGTGCCCTAAAGAACACAGAGGGGATGACCCAACAGGTTAGAGAGTTGGATGTGAAGGTTCTGCATGCGGTGGAAGATATTCGTGTTCTGCTTCTCCGAGTGGATGCGACGACCAAGCGGGTCAGCAAGCTTGAGGAGGAACTCTCCTTGAACAAGGATACATACAGAAAGGTAAATAGTGGCTTCATTCATTGGTCGGATATGATAATAAGTTTCTTCCTAGCAGATGCAAGAGACGGCTGCAGAGAAAGAAACTGAACAAAAGGTGGTTAAACGACTGGTGAAGATTCAAGAACAGTATGAACAGTTAGTTGCATCTCAACTTCCCAGTCCTGCTACACAGCGGCCCATGCTGCCCACCACTCACAATTCACGAGACAAGTTGATGGAAAGCCTGCAGCCTGCATTTGAGGCACTCTTGGAGAAGTTTTATGAACAGCAAGTTCAACCAACCATCATATCATTGCAGCAGGATGTCATTGAGGCATCTGACCACCATCAAGAAGAAGCAATTAAAGTGCTGTGGGGTAAGATACAGCCTGCCATGAACATGGTTGCAGGGGTTTCTCGATGGCTGGACTCACAAGAACTTAGCCTTACTGCTCCAGTTGAGGATAATTTGTAGGAGTAGACTTCCGTTCAGAGCAACCTTCATTTGTACAATACTGTCAACAATACTTGATCAAGCCAAATTTCTCGTACTATCTCTCGATCCGCATTGGTCACCTCATGGCGAAGGAACGGCGCTGTAATGTATACCTTTCATTACAGCAACCGTCCCGTTGAATTTGACCGCCTAGCTATTAGCTATTCGACGACAATGGCAAGCCAAGGCGTCTGAAAAATGGCACGAAGGGTTGTTTTAGGGATGCCAGTGCCTGCCACTTCGCGCACCCGCACGAGCGTGAATGGAAGGATGCTCATCCTTCTTTTCCTCCCAAACACGACTCTGTGGTCGATTCAGATTCCGACTTCTATTACATTCTCCTACATCCTGACCGCCCAAAAGATAACCGTGACCGGGAGAAGGAAAGGGACAGAGGGCGGGACAGAGACAAAGACAGAGCCGGGGGAAGGGAATGGGAGAAGGAGAGGAAACCAAGTTCGTCGTTTCACCTCGAATCTCCGCATCGAAGGGACAGTACGACCACCCGTGCCTCTCCTGGCCCATCCTCTCGCAGGTCGACTTTTGACGGTGCTACGGACGTTGGTGGCACCACTAAGCGAGGGAGGTCTCCTGCCCTCTCAACATCTTCAGACCAACTTGAAAGGCTACGAAAAGATAACAAGTATCGTACCAAGGAGCTCCCTACCCTTGGCCGAGATTCCGCCCCTTCGATGTCACGTCGTTCACCCTCTCGTTCTAGGGACAAAGGCAGAGATAGGGGGCAAGTTGACCTACCCAGCAGAAGGTCCCCTGCCGGAAGCCATGTCCCAGACACTCGTAACACGGACATCTCTATCGCCCAACCCCTCTCCGCTTGTCCACCAGAACCTTCTAAGTCACCACCGGTACAGCCTGCCCCACCGCCACCTCAAGTCCCCGAGGTCCCTAAACTGCCCTCTTTTGTTTCTAACCAGCAGCTAACTAAGTCCAAAGGGCCGAAAGAGCTGTCCATGGATGAACAGAGGTCAGCATGGCACGAACGAATCGAGTATGCTCTTATCATACTTCTCTTGTCCACTAACTCACATGCTCTGGCTCAGCCTCATGTTCACTTCAATCACGTCGCGTCGCGATTACACCAAACTTGAGTCCGACCTGTCTCAAATTCGCCTGCTGTCCAACTCTTCGTTCGTGAATAACATGCGCGAACCCGAGCGTGCCCGCATAAACGCCCAGAAGATGGCTCTGGACCTGCAAATGGAGGTTAAGCGCAAAGAAATCAATGAAACTGTTCAAAGACTTGTCGGCAGCAGTTTTTGGCCCATCCTTAGGACTCCACAGATTTCGGAGATGGAAAAGGCGCTAGGGGAGGCGAAAAAGCACACTTTGGAGGTCAGAAGCTTGTTAGACGATATGAGGAGTAGCTGTGCGGCGCTCCTCAAGACGAGTGCATCCGATTGGACACAAGACTCGGACCGGCCTACCAAACGAAGAAGGTTAGATGGGGAAGCGGATACTCCTGGGCAATCCACGAGTGGAAACACAGAAGTCATGACCGAGGACACAACAGAGGAGTTAGAGGGATTTCGCGATAAGCTCACCGAGCTCGATCGTCATCTCATCGATCTCGAGAATGATATTTTCCAACGTGACCAAATTGTTTCAGACGAGATTGAACTCCACATGAATGCTCGGTTGGAAGAAGAAGACGCACTTTACCCACCTGTCAGGGAACCGACAGAAGTGTCTCAAACCGAGATTGAGGCTGTCGTTGATGCCAAGAACCAGGAACTTGTGCATGCTGTGACAACAACAGGCGACGAAATCAGAGTACTGGCGGTGGAGGTCGCAGAGTTGATCACAAAGGTGAATGCTCTGGAGGCCAGGTGCATGGCATTAGAAGCAGAAAATCAAGAATTTAAAAATAAACTGGCCCAGGTTTGTTTAAATGTCTTCTATCTTGAGAGGCATGCGAGGCGAACTGATACTACTTTTGAAGGATGCCCTCAAGCACGCGAAATCCCAAGAAGCCTTTGTACGCCGTGATAAAGAAATTGATGCGATAGCGGCAGCGTTACAAGCCTACATTACACAAGTACCTACTGGTCAAACAGCAGGTGATCTTCCCTCTGCGGAGTACATCATCGAATCACTCGACAGTCAGCTCGATGGTCTCCTCAAGGAGAAATTTTGCGCAACATTGGTTAACATTCAGCAGGAGTTCTTCAATAAGGTCCAAGAAAGTCATGATCGTACAATCGATACCGTTTCGCCAAAAATCATGCTACTGCTCAAGATGGTGAACCTTATCACGGCTCGACTAGGAAAGCCTGATATGGAGGCCGTGAATACTGGGTAATCGAGAAGCATCCCATTGTTCCATTGTTCCATTTTTTTAGTCGCTACTTTCCCTCCCACGTCTTTGATGCCACGTATTGGTATTGTGTCATCCATTCATCTTGATAGCATACAAAGACATCTATTCAGTTATGTAGTCACATATTTGCAGTGATAGGTAAGAATTATGCTGGAGACATCTGTTGATCAATCGAACTCGGAGTCGTCTTGCACAAAAGCTGCAGAGTAAGCGAGGATTGTCCCGTACACCAATCTTGGGAAAGGGCTATTAAATGTCGAAGTATGAAAGGACAGTAGTACGCACCCGCCACCAATTGTCGACATGACACAGGCCCCTGGTCTTATCACTTCCGAATGTGTAAGAACGACAGGGAGTGCAAATCCAGAAACGACGATTACGGACGTAATGAACCGCCCGAGGTCAATTGGACCTGCATTAGCCTCGTATGATGAGAACTCGTCCCCTCCGCAGTGTGCGAATAGTGCGTTAGGAAGGGGCGCCAACACGAATGTGAGTGCTGTGGAGGTAGTATGTGGGTCAAGGACCTCTTGATAGTCAACTTCTGGACTCACCGACCAAGAGAGGCAGCCAGTTTGTCCAAAGTGCGCATGAAAGGATGATAAGTAAGAATCCGACGGCGAGGACAAAGGACAAGAGAATGACGGCTTCGTTCGTGTATCAGCTTAGTTCCAGGGGGTTCAAGGAGATGAAACTCACTCTTCAGTCCCGCCGCTGCCATTGTGCTGGTGCAAGTAGAAAGAATAAGTTGCTGCGCCTGCCCGACTCTGCGTTGCTCCCCAACTTGGGCCGTATTAGGTAATCCAAGGGCTCCGAGTTACCGTTCACAACCTCACAGTGCACATTCTGTTCTTTTGGGTCTCTTGAATCTATTCCGATGCACTCTTTGAGTTTAGAGCGCTACTTTGAAGTAAATGCTAGGTTTGTTACCGAATTTCGAGAACTGACCAGTTGTTACTGTACTGTGATTCTACGAACAATAATTGTACCAGATGCTCGACTACACCTGGCCAGTACGCTGGACATAAGTACATGACTAGTTGGTCACTATCGTATTGTAGTAAAAGTTGTGTGGATTCGTGCCTGAGAACGCGAGCCGGATGCAGTACCAGGTATCAGCGGTGACAACCAAGTCGCGGTCATCGCTGTAGGACGACCCCCACGGCCACCAATTCGTGAAGCACGCGGCGGCAGCGCTGACAAGTCCATCCTCTCAGTTTCCTCGCAGTCTGGATGTGAATGGCACCTTCAAAACGTCGGGTGTCCTATGTGATACCGTCCCCAGTTGACCATGTCCCTCGTCTCAAACTGCCCCCCCTGGGTCTCCCTCGTCACGGTTCACCACGTCCCCTTCTGTTCCCTTCACAACACCAACCCGAAGCACCACCCAAGTGGAGCCAGCCCAGACATCGCCTTGGTGTCACATCCCTTGCACTCGACTCCACCACCCAGTTGGAAGGACAGACAACACCGCAAGGCATATTATACACAGGCAGTCGAGATGGTCAGGTCATTTCCTGGGACCTTGGACTGTCGTTCAGGCCAAGGCAAAGCCCATCGTCACGACGGAATCGTGTCACTAGATGGGAGGCATTAACAGGAATGGCAGACGAAAGCTTGGGCGAGGAGACAGAGGAGGAAGAGCGACGGGATGGAGATATACTCGGGGATGTCAAAGAAAGCGGCGGCAGAAAGCGGAGGAGTAGCATCCGTGAGGACATTCCCTATGAGCATCACTGGGAGCTCGATCTCGAAACACTCGATTTCAGTACGGTAAGAAAAGTGTACATCCCCGTCCACATTTTGAACTAACGGGGCACCAGGATTCACAATTTCGACAGTGTGCGCAAATGCACACAGATTGGATTAATGACATTCTTCTCTGCAACCATAATCAGACCGGTCGGTCTCTCGTGCTTTGGTGCGTTCGGCATGCTGATACCGTAGTGTAGTAATTTCCGCCTCCTCAGATGGTACCATCAAAGCATGGAGTCCACATTCAAATCTTTTGACGGACCCATCGATCATTGGCACACACGCCGACTATGTCCGTTCCCTTGCTTTCTGGTAATTCATTTTACATTGTCAAACCCAGCTTCTTACCAACCATTTAGTCGCGAGTCAAACTGGATAGTTTCGGGCTCTTTCGATCGGTCAATCAAGTTATGGGACCTCGCCTTATCATCACCGACGCCACAACCTCTACTGACCCTCAACCCCCCTGATGCGACTGCACCGAAAACGTCTATATATGCTGTTGCAGCGGATCCATATGGTCATGCCATCGCCAGCGGTTCTCCAGAGCGTGTGATACGAATGTGGGACCCTCGGTCTGGAAAGCGTACCGGGAAGCTCGTCGGCCACACCGACAACATACGGGCGATGTTGATATCTGATGATGCTAGATACGTATGGTTGGGCGTTAATTTAATTTTACGCATACTCTAACATCCTCTTTGCAGCTTCTTACAGGTTCTACTGATGGTAAGCAAGCACCCACTGTGTGCAGCGACTTGATCTCATGATGGCATAGCTTCTATCAAACTCTGGTCCCTATCCTCGCAACGCTGCTTGCATACATTTACGTACCATACGGATTCTGTATGGTCGTTACATTCCACCCATCCATCCCTGAAGGTATTTTATTCCGGGGATAAGTCTGGGATTGTCTGCAAAGTTGATGTCGAGGACTCTTTGGAGGTTGCAGATGGTGTATGCGTCGTGCTTGCACGAGAATCGAGTGAAGAAAGTGGAGAGGGAATAAACAAGATTATCACCGCCGACGATGGATTGCTTTGGACGGCGTCAGGGAGCTCCAACATCAGTCGTTGGAGAATCCCCAAGCGACCGGTGAAGCGCGACGCGGGGGATGATCGAGACCTATTTTCAGATTCCACCGTCACAACCAAGCACACCTCGACCGGAATGGAGCCGCCCTGGTCAGCTCCACCTTCGATATATCAAGGTGAACCTGATTTTACGTGTTGTTTACTGTATGACCACTCACCCGACGCTCAAGGCCGCAGGGATGACGAACTTCCTTCCTATCCAGGGGTTCCACTTTCTTCCCTTGTGAGGCTCACCTCTCCGAATAGCTCCTTTTCACCGTCATTGTTCATGTCTCGAGGGCGCGATGCAGAGGTAGCTACCCTATATTCTGCGGCTTCCATTGTATCCGTTCCAGGTGGGCGATCACCGTTCAATGCTGCTTTTCAACATTCCACCGCTCTCATACCATCAAACACTCAAAGAGATACGAGAAGCCACGTCTCAATGACGAACATTGACCAAGACCCTGCCCATGAAACCCGCACGACCTACACAACTCAGGAACTAGGCGAACTTGCTTCGGAAGCTACCCCTTTCAATTCCAACCCGGATATGGTAATCACGGGTTCTTGTGGGCTCGTGCGAGCAGTGTTGTTAAATGATCGCATGCATGCCCTGACGGTTGATACAATGGGCGAAGTTGCCGTATGGGATATCGTCCGTGGAGTGTGTTGTGGTTGGTATACGAAAGAGGATGTCCAAGCTGCAAGTCTCCGCGGGAGCTTGGATGGCAGCGCGCGCAGCAGAGAGCAAAGTAGCGCGATCGGTGATAAAGAATGGAGCCCTCGAGAGGCCCTCGAGGCAGTCGGAGAGCGTATCGAAGGAGAGGCTGTCGTGTCTGCCTGGTCGTCCGTGGACACGAAAACTGGAGTCCTCACCGTGCACATCAATGAGCGATGCTTCGAGGCAGAAATTTATGCTGACGAAGCAGGCTTTGATTCAGACAAACATTTTGACGACGAGCTCAGAAGTGCGTCCACGGAGCAATCTTGCAAAAGTTCATGCTAACAAAGGTCAAAAGTTAATATTGGAAAATGGGTCCTCCGAAATTTATTCTTAGGATTCGTACAGGAGGAGCAGCGCATTCGGCGAAAACACGACATCCACGGTTCAGAGTCTAATCAGCCAAGCCACACTGATGTACATTATGGTATGGGAAGATCGAGCTCAGATCCCAGTGGTGACTTTTCTAGCTCAACTGGACTCCTGTCGTCTCTCGAAATACCAAGGTCTTCATCGCGCCTGCCCAAATGCACGGCTGTTGTCGCTTCGGCAAATGCATTACCCGCAATTCTTCCTGCTCTACCTTCGATCGCTAAGCCTTATCCCTTACTCACACCAATGATACCCTTAAAGACTGCTAAGCCGATGAGCAACACCCCTCAATCACCCTCGTCCGATAGGCCATTCATGCCTCGTCCGATTCGAACTCATGGGCTCGATATACCACTATCAAGCGTAAGCCGCGAGCCTGATTATTTTGTCGCTCGCCGACCCTCGACGGCAAGTACCGCTCTATCAGATGGCGATTTTTCGGGCTGGGGAGGTCCCGGAAGCCCTCCGCGTTATACTGGTGACACTGCTGGACCGATTACCCCGACTACGCCGGGCGGTGGCTTCATGGGTCGTCTCAAAAGCCTTGGAAAGGGACCAGGTCGAAAAACAGTGAACGACACTGTCCCAAGTTCCCCGGTCATGAACAATGCCGGATATATTGTGGACACTCCGGTCGTTCCTGAGGTGCGGTTCATTCGAATTATTGCTTTGATTTTTTGCCTGACACCTTATATATAGGATAATGAGGCTAGCAGAACACCTACCCAAATCCTACTGTCAACCCCTCTATCGCCACCCTCATCAAGTGAAGCTCCGGCTCTATCACTCCCACCCAACATGATGGTGATGATGTCAGATGAATCATATCCTGGTTGGAAGACCGTGTATCGAGGCAGTGTCTCGACCACCTGGGCCGACATATACGCCCTCGAAGAAAGCATGCCACTCTGGTTGCTTGAATACGTCCTCTTTAACAAGGCTGTTGTTCCGCATGCCAGTAAAATTAGCTTCGTTCTACTACCTTGGCCGAATCCAGATCCTGATGGCGAGAAGCTACCCGAGCTCTTGAATGTGTATGTTATGTTGCGCTCCGACTATGCTTCATGCTTATCGCTAAACTATCTTTAGCACTCAATCGAAGTTGACAGCGAGCAAATTTCTTCGAGTACGGAAACTGACTCATCATGTATGTAGTCATATTTCGAGAATCGACTTGAGCTCATTGCATCCCAGGTACAAGAAAAGTTAGATAAGCTATCCAGTACCGTCAACTTTGCGCCTTCCTCCTCTGTTGACACACCCACACCCGATTCTCCGACCACAAGGAACTTCCGCGCGCGGGCAGAAGAAACCTACGAAATCCTCTGTAACGACATGGTGCTTTCGCTCGATATGACCCTTGCCGCGGTGCGACAGTATTTTTGGAGACAGTCTTCTGAGTTGACTATGTACTATCGCTTGAGGAACCATCCAGCGACAGAGTAGTGTTGATATTGCGACTTGACGCGACACCTGATGATTCAACTCCGTTCGGAATGCATACTTTAATCAGTGTTATCCCCGTTGTCACCATCAAATCCAGCAGTAACTTAATATATTTGACAATTTAGTGCAGCCTTTCCTACTACGTTGTGGACAAATCAATTTCCCGCTAATTTGGCCACGGCGAGGGCTTCGACGCGCTACGTATCATTTGG
>JBBPLK010000001.1:52791-87263 GCA_038089735.1 Exsudoporus frostii
CATCAAATCCAGCAGTAACTTAATATATTTGACAATTTAGTGCAGCCTTTCCTACTACGTTGTGGACAAATCAATTTCCCGCTAATTTGGCCACGGCGAGGGCTTCGACGCGCTACGTATCATTTGGTGTTTGTGTCCCGGGTCTGAAGGATGCACAGAAGGCGATGTCTAATTTATCTCCCCTCTAACAGAATTCATCGCTCTCAGAGAAAATGCATGGACTAATATATAGTATACATGTTCGACGGGGTAAACTGAGAGATATGGGAACTCACCCATGCTCGTTCGGTTCAATGTGATCTGCAACAAATACATTGGCACCTCTCCCCCGCCACCCAATCTAATACTGAACATTGTCAACGTCGCACCCACATATTCTGGTTATACATGCCTTGACTATCCAAATTCTCAGGGCCACTGAGGAATACTGTCTGGAGAGAAGTGGTCACGGTATGACGGAATGTGCAACTGGCTAACCTGCTCTCAAAAAAAATTTGTGCAGAGTCAGATGAAGGCTGGTTATGTTGTCTCGAATCGTCGACAAGAGAGGTAAACTATTTTCCTCATGTGTGTCAGACCGATTATACATGTTCGCTGCCAGGGGGTAAACGGTTAGTCTTATGAGCACACGACGTTTTCTCAAGCCGATTTCACAATACAAGTGCTCTGCTGCCAGTGGCTTGGAGCGGTGGAACTGGGTGATTTGCAGACCTCATTGATTTGCTTCATTGATGAGGGAAAATAGAAAGGTTACATGACAGACCTAAGTGGACATATGAGGTTGGAAGATTTGGACGTTGAGTATATGGGCATCGACAAGAGCTGGTCAGGGGCTCACCATAATAAATTGTGATATGGTTTTACACCGTTGTAAAGTCAGCTGCTCGAAGCTGAAACTCAAAACCCGAAAACTTACCAGCATCGGACGACCGTTCCCCTTATCACATATCAACATTCTCTTGCCTATGCGCACCAGACAAACCATTTATTGCTTTACCTGTCGCATGTATCTCAAACCATCTTATAACATTACAATTGAAAATGGAGGCGCAAGCTGACTTGACGCAGCAATGCGAATGAATCAAACTAAGGAGCTTTATTTATACTTGACAATGATTGGGCAATCACGGAGTGGATGTCTATACATCGATCTTGGCACATTTCCATACACTGGTAAAGGAGAAGTGAGATGCCGAAATGGATGACAATGGAACAAGACTTGCCCTAAGAGTAACTTCAGTAGTGGTTCGACCCGATTGCCAAACATTTGTGATGGAAGAGAGCGCAGGCATGCACGCGACTACGACAACTCCATCTGATGCATTCGTTTCTTCATCGGTGGGGTCTAGTCGGATTTCGTCTCCCAGGATCGCCTAGATATGCTCAGGTTCAAGTCGCTGACAATTCAACAGTTCCCTTACCGCGGAACACGACGCGACAAGCCCAAACATTTCTATGCCTGCATCTGCAAGCGCAGTGCTGGCTGCTATCGAGCCAGAGGCTACGCATCCCTCAATACCGTCATTTTCGATAATCGTGATGAATACATCTATGGTCGACTTTGGAAATAGTTCCAAGCAGACAGATGATGCAATTGATTGATGGATCGCAACAGCAATGGATCTGTCTTCAGCATCCTTCAATAGGGATTCTGCTCGGTCTGGTCGAAATCACCGGAACACGAAAGCGCTCACATGAAGCGGTGATCGGCGGTGAGCGCACGAGAATGGTGCGAATTTGACCTCTATGTTCAGTTTTCCCTTTTCATTGTAAGTGATGGACTTGGACTGCCTTGGACCGTACCTGTCAGAAGTTTAAGCACTGTTAGACTCACCATGGTGGCCGTGTACACAGCAAGGACAGGACGAGCAAGACTCACACAGCACATGCTAGCTTGGTCTTCTCGGTCTCGATATAAGCTGAGCCATTTGCCTGAGTGATTAACCCAGGCTGCAAAACTTGAAAGGACGGATCAGGTTATTTAGCAGGCATATTATGTGCAAGTCCTACAGATTGGGCGTATATCTGTTGATTGTCGGGCGCATCGCGCGTTCCAAATCGCGGAGCGCTCCTGACCGGGTTCAAAAACTGGGGGGAAGCTTTCTTCTGGGCCGTTTATACGCCTTCTGTCGAAAGGATTTTGAGCCATCCAGCTCGTTCTTGTTGAGCAGGAATTAGGATTACATAACACAGACTATTATGAAGCTCTCCTTCTCCCTTTCCAACAAGAACACAAAGCCACTTGGTGCTGCCCCTCCTCCCGCAAAGCCAGCAGCGTTTTCATCACTAGATGACGAAGATGCTGCTCCAGTTGCTTCAAGCAGCAAAGACGCCCACGTGAACAAATCGCTTTCGAGCCGTAACGTAGCGTCTTCAAAGGCAGCACAGAGGCGCTTGGAGCAGGAAATGAAGATGGACGCTACGGTATACCAGTACGACGAAGTCTGGGACAGGATGCAGGAAGTAAAGCAGAGGCAGAAGGAGGCTAAAGAAGTGGATGCGAAGCAGCGCAAAGTGGGTGCATATTACTTTGTCTTTGGTCCGGCATTCTCATGTAGCGTGTCAGCCTAAATACATAGAGGGCCTGTTAAATTCTGCAGCTACTCGCCGGTTAGATCGTCTCAGAGCCGAAGAGAAGATGCTCCAACATGAGCGAGAACTGGAAGGGGATCAGTTCGCAGACAAAGAGGCCTTCGTCACACAGGCATATAAGGACCAGATGGTCGAAGTCCGGAAAGCTGAGGAAGAAGAGAGGCAGAGAGAAGGTTCGTCCCATCGTACGTGACCGTTATGGTTTGCAATGAACGTGTGTTACTAGAGGCGGAAAAGAAAAAAAGGAAAGGAGCGACGACGGGGATGGCACATTTCTATCGCAAACTACTAGAAGACTCTGAGGAGAAGCATGAAGAAGCCGTCGCCGCTGTCACGGAACGCAAGCCTATTATTGGGCCACAGGGCCCTTCCCTGACCATCACTAAGCCTGCAGACTTCACACCGACGTCCGACTTGGAACTAGCTCGGCTTGCACGTGAGGAAGGAAAGGCTGTCGAATTAAACGACGATAACCAGATTGTCGACAAGCGAGAATTGTTGTCAGCCGGTTTGAACCTTTCAGCTCCCAACACACGCCGTGTTGGGTTGCAAATGGCCACCAAAAAATTGGAGGACAAGACTGAGCCCCATATCCACCGTGCTGTTGGAGCTGCAGCGGGCCGAAGAGAGATTACCGCGAGGAGAACAGCAGAAATCTATCACCAGATGGAGGAAGAACGCGAACGGCAACAGGCACAGAGGGAGAGAGATGAAGAGGAAAATAGGCAGAGGATTGTTGCCAAGAGGAACACTGAAGTAGACGTGCAAGATGCAAAGGCCCGATTTTTGGAGCGGAAACGTCGGAAACTGGAGGAAGGCGCAACCGCGACTAGTAGTATTGGAGATGCATCGATATGAAAGTATCCCTTCCTCGTCTCTACGGTTCGTTGAGAATGGATTGCACGATCCCCCGAATCAGCAAGGCTGATCAAGACGCTCCTCCCCCATCAAAAGGACTAGGCGTTCAAATTCTTGCAATACAGCCGCCGCGGATGGACGATTGTCTGGGTTATGATTAAGCATTGGTCTCGTAAGGTGCAGAAGTTCGGGGATGTTTAGATTGGCGATCTAGCGCGACCTCAGAAGGCTGGAGGATACACAGAACAGTCAGATCATCCGTACCTTGCATGCTCTGAGGATGAGAATTCCTAGGGCCCATACGTCCACCATATAAGGATTGCACGCTTGACCACGCTCGAGTTCGGGCGGAATTTCCGTCCCTTTTGGCCAATAAGTTCCCGGAGCAATTAGGTCGTCGATTCTCCGGCTGAGTTCGTAATCGATGCACGCACACCTGCCACGGTAATCGGCGAGGAAATTGTGTAGAGATATGTCCAGGTGCACCATGCAATTCCGATGCATAAAAGCGATGTGCTTCAAAGGAAACAGCGTCAGCAACAAAAAGAACAAGAAAATCAGAAGGCATAGTTACTTCTATACATTGATGAATCGCCGACAAAAAGTCTCGTAGCTCGGAGGGTATCTCAGGCAATAAATGGGAAGACCATTCCTCCATCACAATAAAACATATACCATCAACGGGTACGTCGATTATATTGAGGACGGCTATATTCTGCATGTCATCGGCAATGTTAATCAATAGAAAGAACGAACACACGTATACAGTGATTCGTGGGATCACGTCGGAGGTAAGAGGAAGAGATGTGTCGCACAATTTGAACCTCCCTACTCAACCGATTAACGGCCTTCACCATTAACTTCATGCCAGTTGTGCAGCAGGTCGCTCGGAAGAGATTTTCCGGCTAGTATAGGATTAGAACGTCATGACGTGGAGAAAAGGATCGTGGCAAACCAAGCCGGGATCCTTGCACAGAGCACTGTCGTCGGACGTTGCGTACGTGTGACGATGCCCGGAGAGGTGAGTAGCACACGTCTCGGCGCCTACTCCATAGAGCTGATAATGTTCTCTGACATCTTGCACAGTATCAAGCCGACAGCCCTTGGACAAGATAAGATCACGGTACTTTGACCAGTGGGGAGAGAGGCGAGCGTTGAGTTGGTCTTCATCGAGGGATGACTCTGATGAGGAAGACGAAGATGAGCCTACAGACTCACTTTCCCACTCAATGGATGAGGGCATGATAGGGAGACAAGGTATTTGAGGGCCTGTAGACATTACTGCCGCATGAAATACCCATGAGGAAGACGCGTCAACGAGCAAGGCCCGGGAGCGTATTTTCTGAAACGGAAGCACAAGGATGTCAGATTATGACCACCACATCACAAAGGAGATAGTTGGGAAATTGATTCTCAAGCTAGGATACTGGGCATGACAAGAATGGTGTCCGTCTCACATTGAGCGGTGATGCGACAGATAATGTGGGGAAGAAAGACCTTAGAGGGGAAAGTATCTGAGACAAAGCTACTCTTTTTGGCACTGACCATGGAAGAGGGCACAAGAGGCAAAAAGACCATCTTCGTCGGCGGCATAGGCGACGACGTGGACGAAAGCATCATCTACGAGTGTTTCTCTACGTTCGGTGGGTAATTCATGCCCTCCCAGCCCCTGAGGGTACCAGCGCATCCAACAGGAGACATTGTCGAAGTACAGCTGCCACCAGCCGCGACGAGCACCACCTCGGAGTCAGGTGCGCGCAGCCTCCACTCCGTCTGACCAGTGTTCTGATCCCCCATCAGATCACAAACATCGTGGCTTTGCTTTCGTCACGTATGCCTCGCCTGCAGATGCCCAAGATGCGATTGACAACATGGACCTCAATGAACTTCGTGGAAGGGTTCTCAAGGTAAACATCGCTAGGCCAATCAAAGCCGCCATACAGCCAGGTGCAGGAAACAGAGCGAGTAAGTAGTTTATTTCGCAAAGTCTGCCAGCGAATGGTCACCGTCCACCGCTAGTCTGGGAATCAGAGGAATGGTTGATGGAGTACGCGAAGCCACTCGCTCAAAGTGGAGGTAAGCATCTCCTGACATCTCAGCTCGCCATCTCCCAATCCAGTGTTTAGGTGTTCAAGGACGGAATGCACAACGGAGAGCTAACGATGTCAGCGATGCGCAAGCTCCGGTCGCTACTGATCCCGATGATGAGGATGCCATGGAAGAATAGTCTCTTGCTCCCGATTCTTCCATACTCCTGCTCCCTCGATGCCAATGTTTCAGCGAATGGGCCACGCATTGTCAGACAGCCTTGCCCCCCAGTCCCACCTGCGGTTACATTGCTGGGTCCAAACCCGTTCACGGGCATGTTGGATGGGACTCATAACACTGCTATGGTTTGTGTTATACGTATGATGGTCCAGAAACGAAACAAAAAGAGGGGATGTCGCTTAATGCAATCAAAAATCTTTTGGGTGACTCATGTCTGATTCTTCAAACTGTGCGCGGGCGCGTTTGATATCCTCTTGCATGAATAATAGTTCTTCCATTCGAGCGAGCTTTTTTGCATCGGCCGGCCTTGATAAAGCCCGCCGCAGGTCTTCTATCGACAGCCGGGTCTTCCGTTGTGGTCCCCCCGCGGTTTGGCACTGTCTCGTGAGGGAGTCATGGAATAGTTGGTCATCGAACAAAAAGAACGCACAACATCGACAATAAACTCGACCAAGATCTCTTCCATCACATTCACGGTGTCAGTCGCCGGATTCCTGTCATCTCCAAAACCATACATCAGGTTTTTGACTGGGTATCGACACGATCAGACCGGTGGAACGCTTTCAAGAACCGTGAACGAACTGACGTTCTTTCGTGAAAAGCCCTTTGAAGTTGGCATGCTTGCGACCTCGCCCAGTGACGGCGGTCGTTGTACCCAGTGTGGCGCCTGTCTCGCGCAAATACGTCGGGGTGTAAGAGGAGAAGGTGGTCGGTCTCGGAGTGGCGACCGCTGACGGGGTGGCGGTTGCTCCTGCGGGGGTCAGAGGAGTCTGTACTGCTGATCTTGCGACCTGGGATGTGTTTTGGGTCTGTTGCTGGGGGATGTAGCTGTACGGGTACGGCCATGCGCCATAGCCAGTTACGCCAGAGGCATATGCGCTTTGGTAGGCCGCTGCGTAACCCTGGGTTTGATACGCGCCAGGCGTTCCGGGATGGTAGGCAGCGTAAGGATAGGACGTCCCCGCAGGGTTATGCTGGTAGTGCGAGTAAGACATGCGGCGCTGGTTTAATTGCCTTGCTCTGTTACACAACATCATCGATTTCCCCTCTCTCTAAATTCCGTGCACTATCCATCATCTGCCGCACTTTCTGCCACTCCTCCTCAACGATGCCACGCTCATCGAGCCACTCCATAACTCTATCCGCATCGTGAAGGTCTCGCGGAGGTTTGATACCACCGATATACGCAACCTTGACAAACCGCCGAGTCCCCTGAGCTTCCATGATTTCCCGTTGCAAGGATTTGTAGAGTGAATACTACATATAGCATCACCATCGTGTACGGGCATCCTGTATGATTGGACGAACCTCCCAGTGGCTGAATTGATGATATACTTGAGTGCGCGCCGCACAATATCGACCAAGGTTAAACTCTTTCCTGACGTCTCGCTCACCATCTACATCACTGTCTTCGTCTTCGTCTTCACCTTCTTCCGAGCTTTCACCTGACCCGTCGTCGGACACGTCCTGTACACCACTGTCAGCAAGCACTGGCCATCGATATGCACGCAGATACCTCGAAATCATACTCGTCGTATGGCCTTCCACTCAGTCGCCCCAGCAACGTGGACAACCTACCACCGAGATGGCATGCATCACACTGGGGTATCGCAAAGCGCAATCGAACCAGGGTAAACTTTGGATACGTTTCCAGGACCTTCTTAAAGTCTGATCTCCACACGGATGACGCCACGAGTGAATCGCGCATCCCACTCAACTTGCGGCGAGTTACTTGAAGTGGCACAGAAAAATATTCCTCCTCTGATGACACGGTAAATCATTCACTCTCAGTGGATTTCGAACAGTCAGACCTTTGAGAGCACTTTCGAGAAATGGGCGTCTGTCCGCCAAGGGTCGTACAGCAATATGGACAAAAAGTTGACAGATAATCTTGAATTGGTGTGTCAGGTCTTGATGAGTGCTCAAACTGAATGCGAGAGGAAGTTGCGCCGCTGGAACACCATGTGCATCATCATCGACGATAAAACCCTCCTCATCCTCTTCATTGGAATCAGTTTCGTCATCCGAGGCATCCGACTCTCCGCTGTGATGCAGCTTAGCACCTTTGAATGGAACTCCTGCCGACCTTTCTGATTCCTCAGCTTCTGAAGAAGATCCGAGCACTATTTCGCCACGTTTCTTGCCTTGAAGCACTTTGGCGAGCAGTCAGTCGAGCCGTCAACATTAACTCGTTTCACACTCACTCTTGAGCTTTTCCAAGCTCTTCTGAAACGCGGTCAACTTTCCTCGAGAACGCAAACGACTCTCGAGCACTTCTAAGAATACGCATTATCGATGGTAGTGAAGGTAGTAGCGAAAATACTCACGATTTCCTGCCTCGAGTATGTCATCGTCTTCCTCAGGAGTCGGAGGTCTTATACCCTTGACCAGCTTGCGTTTGCGAGGTCGAGTGTCATCCTCAGAGTCGAGAACAACTTTATTCTTCCCTTTTCGATATCGTGGTACTCCGAGCGTCTCTTCCAGCGATTCGTCACTGATTGTTCGTACGGGGATGGCATGAGCGCCCGCAAGACTCTTCCGTTTCTTTGGACGACGAGGTGAATGGTCTTCGTCGCTGATTTCAACGACCTCTGGTTCAAAGTGTATTGCACCGACATCACTGTCCGTATCTTGTGCTTTGTCGGAATGGCTAGATGAAGAACTGGATGATTTACGCGTCCGCTTTCGCATGGAAGGACCAGGGCTGGGACACTCTGGAAACAAATTGGAAGGTGAGGAAGGAGGTGACGAGCCGAGAAAGCCCAGCAGTGTTTGCTGTTTGAATTTCTGGGAAGACGAATACGTTGTTCGTCTTCGAGACATCCAGAGGTCAACTTGTGGAGCAGGTTAGAGCCGGATCAGCACAGTAATCCTTCCAAAGTCGGACGTGGGCCACATTTGAGGCTCCAAGTAGGGACTACTTGTATGGCACCTCCCAAGAGCACCATATTCACGTCTCAAGCCATCCATTTCTTAGCGCGGCGTCCTCCACAACGAAAGGATGGATCTCGGCCATCTTCGTCCACTCACTGAGGAACAGTTTCCCCCGGAATACGTTTGACATCGACCGAGCTCTATTAGAGATACGAGACAGATGGTCAACGTTGGACATGACGTCTGCCTATGTATCACCAGTGCCATCACATTGTGCTATATCATTTGCAGCCCACTGCGTCAAGCTGCACGAAGCCTGGCCTTTTGTGCCTTTTTAGCTTTCTCCTTCATGACCGTAGACCCGATGAACCAGCCAATTCCTGAGAGTCCGACAACAAGCAAGAACGCAGGCAACCGGACAGCCCATTCACGAGCAGGAAAGTAGCCGTGTATGGGACTCGATGTGTCGAAGAACGGCTGTGGACATGAGATGTGAATTGCGGAATGGATGCTGGCGAGGCGGTACTGACGAGAAGAATGGCCCAGGTAGTGTAGTAGACAAACACGAACGCCGCGACGAGCAGCATCAAACTTCCTAGCGCCTTGTCACTCACGGCCTAATTCGACAGCTCACTGGCGGCCATACGACCAACGTCGAGGAAACTCACCATCGCTCAGCTTGCGAATTCGTTGTCGACGGGGGTGCGTGCAGTGAGGTTCGTGTCCAAAGTTGGCTGGGAACCGGGCGTCCATCCTTGCATGATCATAATCAGGAATCCGCTCCTGCTCACTCTAAAATTTTATCCATGAACTCTCATGCTTTCGCATCTCTCGCCCATGTCCGAATCCTCCTCCTCCCAGTTGGCCACATCCCTAGGGCCACATTTGATGCTTATGCCGCAGAGATACGGACGTTCGAGTCCATACGTCTAGGTGACATACCCGGAGATGCCAAAAACGAACGAGGTGCGCTTAACCATGAACCAATATCCCATGCCCTGATAGATGCCAATCCAGCTCCTTTCATGCCGAGTCCACTGTCGAGCGGTTATCTCCACCTCAGTTTTCCCTCTCATCCTAGCTTGCATGCCCACTGGCCCTTGTCCTTTTTCCGACCTTCGCACTTCAATCTGGGCATCATCGGTGTTGCTGCTTGTTCTTCTTCTCATCCGTTGTCGTCCGCTTTGGAGCAGTTTGAGAACACACTGGCTGAGATCTCTCCGGAATCCTTGACATTCCCGCTTGCCAAAACTTGCTTCGCCTTTCAGGATGAGGAAGGACCAAATGTTAGCCTCGGGGAGAACCCCCCTGGTCTCGCTATGATCCCGAGCGCAATGGGAAACAAGAAGTTGTACATCGGGACATTACTCGCAGATTTGTGCTCCCAAATCTTGGGTGAATTCGGACGCTTGGTGTGTGATGCTGAACTTGAAACACATTCGCCTCTCACATTGTTAGGTTAATATGTTGGAAACTCCATTAGGGAACGAGTACCTGAATGCCACTCTCTTCCCAATCCTGCCTGTGGCTGCGGAAATGCCGTTCGCTCTCGAGTCCAACTTACACCTCTTACAAGGCTCCTTTCCCGCTCATTCCAGCCAGTCGGAGCTCAACGCATCGCAGCTATTCACACCTGCGAACAACGGGATGATGCGTAACCCCCCTGGGCCCGGGGTCCTCCATGTGTCGACCGCCGGATCACAGCGTCATTCCACATTGGGTCCACCAGCGGTTAAGAAACGCGCCAGTACAGTTGGAATAGCCTCTTCACACGCAAGACTTTTCAAAGTTTACGGAGACTTCTTTCTGTTAGCGGGGAGAACACAGGATGCTAGGATTTGGTCTGTAGACCTCATTTATTCGAACATTTCACGAATGACAACCTTGAAGGTACCAGGAAGCACTGAACTCGTTCAAGACAGGAATGGACCCCGTTTGGCAAGCGTCGGTCATGGAAGGCTTGGCAGTGATTTCCGTTCTCGACTCCTGGGCCGCTGGCCAAGGACTGGTGAGTCTGCTGCCGTCGACGTTTGCATGGTTATACGTCTTTACAGCAGGCATCGATCGCTGATACAAAAGACCCTTGTATGGAGATTAACGAACAACTCTCACAAGCTGTTGCCATATACCTCAAGGCCAGTATTCCGTCAGATGCCATACAAGATTACTCCTTGTTAGCATATGTCTACACGTCAGCTGTTCTGCGACAGACTTCGCTGCTATTCTGTGTTTGGTCATCGAAAGGGTGGGGAGCATTGGCTTTTGCATCTATGCTGCAACCGAGTGCTACGTCTTACTGGCAGAAGATTGTCTCTGATAATTCTTGGGTTAACCTTGAACGCCTCAGTGTTCTCACCGGTATCACTCGCTTACAAATTGCCAGTACAATCTCTCAAGCACATGGTCCCTGGCTATTACACCTTGGTCCTCAAGAGCGTCTTGTCGTCTTGCAGTCCATGGCAAGTGTCTACAGTTGCCTGGGATACAGACGTAGGGAAGCGTACGTCCTCCGGGAAGTGATTAGTTGCGTTATGGATTTGGTTGTCTGTGGTCGTGATGAAGAATATCAACTCAGAAGATCGGATACTGGAAGTGCTGGCTTGGTCGTTCGCACTGCTGGCCTCCAGAATGGAGATGAAAATACTCCTACAGGCAACGGGAGTTTGGCTTTCCGGCTGAACGAGAATATGCAAGGCAATCAAAGTGTTCTCAAAATGCTCACGTATACGTGCAAAGCCCTAGGTGTTGACTTGGAGTCCGTGAGTGTAGCCGCACTGCCAAATACCGAGGAGGAGGGCAATGTCGATCCGCATATTATTCCCTTCGAAGCTTTGTCAATGGCAGGGTCACTAAATAACTCGTTCGGATGGCCGGAACTCCAGGTAGGAGTCGTACGTGAAGCCATTGCAGTTGCTGAAGCACTTCCTGGTCAGTAAATAGCCTTGCTACCGACCGAATCTTACAAATCCAATAGATCAACTGGCTGTGGCCCGCTTTGCTTTATCTGCTCTCAAGACCATGCATTCTATCCTTGCCGCTAACGACCAACGTCATTTGTACCAAACAGCCTCAAGGGCACTTGCTATAACACGGCGGCGTGGTGGTACATCCATGATCGAGTACTGGGCGGGACATCCTGTCCAAAGTATCGCTGTACTACCGTAAGTACATTTTGTGCTTGGTGATTTCACAGGCGGGTAACAGAGTTTCCAGTCTCCCTTCGCACCGTATTCCGGTTGAGAAACCGCTATCGCTCTTGGCCACAAACAGTTCCACGGCCCGTGCCATAAGCATCATATCGGGCTCAGACAACGACCTGTTTTTATACAATCCCCGCAAGTCCGTCAACACGCGAGTAGGTTGAGCAAAGTATCCATCTTTCCTTCGAGCTGCTAAGCATGTTCTATGACAGGGCAAAACCATCATCGTTCAGAACGAACTTGCTGAGCTGGTTATCACTCTGCGTAACCCCTTTGTGTTCGAGCTCGAACTTCACAATGTGTCACTAATGTAAATATTTTTATCCCGAGCATCCCTGATCTTCATAACTGATCCCTTCTAGTACATCTGGTGTCGAAGTCGAATGTAGTACCATCTCGTCGATCATAGTTCCCCCGAACTCCGTCCATTCTATTACAGTGTCTGCAATCGCCCAAAAGCCAGGCGTCTTGATTGTCAAAGGCTGCACTGTCCATGCTCCTAATGGCGCCCCTAAGAGATTTCTCCTTCCAGTGTCCACAGAGACGGAGGAGGAGCACCAGTCACGGAGGCAGAGCATGATGCTATGCGAGAGCGGGCGGACAAAGTACTCGGGGCTCGATTCGCGGGTATGGGACAAGGGCGGAAAACGTTTTACCAACTTTTTTTTGCCATCAAAGCTGAAAACACGATTTTTGGAGTGCGTAGTCGTCCCAGAGCAGCCGTTACTTCGTCTGAGATGGACTTCTCTGACGCACGCGGCAGTAATGCTTTACAACGGCGAGAAGTGCGTCAATAAATACGAGGGTCTCACTTTTTCTGATTTCTGCCTCCAGGTCTACCATTCGACTCACGCTTGAAAATGTCTCCGCTCTACCGGTTGACTTTTTAACGCTGTCATTTGAAGACTCCACGATTGCTCCCGCACAAGAGGCATTGGCAGAGGGACAACTCGGTGTTTTTGAAATATACGAAACCGAGTACGACCTTATTCATCATCAAGTTTTTACGTGGAACCGGGACAAGGAGGTCAAAGTCATTAATCCAGGTCAAAAATTTGTGGCATCCGTTGCGTGCTTTGGAAAGGCCAAATGGTGCGTTTACTTGTAACTTGCATTGATAGATTTTCATGCTGTCCCTCAAGCACCAGTGGCATTGTCCGTGTATCATTTGCATATGCCCGTCGAAACGATGAATCGGGAGTCACACCCGAGGTCTTTTATGCAAGACAGCTGACATATCCGATGACCGTCACTGTGTATCATATGCTAGAATGTCACGACATGAGCGTCATGCCGCTGAACACACTCAGCGATATCCATGATGACTTACTCCAGAGGGATGGCGACCCGCATGAATGGTGCCTATTCTCCATTGAAGTGCGGAACACGTACGGTCTGCCATTTGAAGTTACATTCGATAGAACTCAACGAGGTGAGGTTGAATCCCCACTCTTCCGGGAAGCGCTCTCATCAAAGCAGATGCGCCAGATGGTACCACACGTTCGGTTGTTCCACCTGGCTCAACATCTCGGCAAGTCAAATCACGGATTTTCGCCATACTCTTAGGCTAACAGAGTCCCCTTCAAACAGAATTCTACTCCCGATCAGAAGATTCCGGCTATCCGATGATGTTATTTCACGTCCCATTCCTACCCTATCAGATCGCCAGTTTGTCGTGTCCAAGTCCAGTTTGAGTGATGCAGAAGACAAGGCCCAGAGAGAATTATTTTGGTACCGGGAGGAACTGCTGGACATCATTCATGGTCATTGGAAAGAGGTCAATCTTGTCAAACGTTCAACAGCCTTGCGACCCGTCACTGACTTCCCTTAGGCAAATGGTAGTCGTAGCGGAGATTTGTCCCTGCGACAGCAACGCATGACAGCGCCCATGCTAAAGGCCCTTGAGACAGATCTAACTCGCATTGATTTGTCACTGGTGCAATGTTGTCCTGAAGGAACAACTGTCAGATCGTTTGGTGGAAAGTTCATAGTGGCACCAAACACAGTTGTGAATATGGTAGTCAAAATCACTAACACCGGTCGTATGTCAATTATGCCTGTATTTTTGCTCCATATTAACCATACCTCAGCCTCGACGCTGGCATTGATGCTGAATTTATCGACGAGTCCGGAGGAGCATGTCCTTTTACAAGGCTCACTGACAGACATCGCAATGGGCCATGTAGGGAGTGGTCAGTCACAAGTGGTAGAAGTACCACTCTGCTTCCTCAGTCTCGGGTACTTCGGAATTGCCGTTGAAGCACGGCAACTAGTAGGTATTATGGGGGAGAAACGACGGACAGGAGTTGCTCGCTTGTGGGCAGTCATCAAAGAGGACGATTCGATGCAAACTACATTCTCAGACCTTTGATAATTTCCGTAGATTTGTGTCATCGATGTATCCGTCAAACAGAACACCATCGGGTTTCGATGCCAACGTTAAATGGTAATGATTCTTAAACCTAGATGAACAAGGCCGTGGCTGTGGAAACCATCTGGCAATCTTGGTCTCTCGGACTCCCTCCACACATTAATATTGTACCTTGGAGGTAATAGCTCTATTTATACCGCTACAGGTAACCAAGACTATGGAGCCTCGGTGCCTAAACATATCTCATACTTGGTCAGGATTCATATTCAGGACTTGAAAAACTCGGCACCTGAAAGACGAGAGGCAGGAAAAAATCTAGTCCCACCGAGGATTGAACTCGGGACCCTTGCATTCATTGTAACCTCATAAGTACAACGCTCTGACCACTGAGCTATGGGACTATCACTGAATGTTCGACCCATGAACATACATAATAGTCCTATAAGTAAGGACAAAATGTATCCTAACAAGTACTCCTTGTATTCGCTACAAGTTCTAGCGGCATTCATTCTATGGATCTGGAAGTCCTTCTTCCTCACATCCATTGTTAGAAATATGTAAAAACCTCGACCCGATTCTCCTCCCTTGTTCTTCTGAGTGAGTAATCCACAAAATGGCTTTCAGCTCGCTCTCTGGAGATCGCAATTCGCCGGAAATAAAGTCTTCGACCAGCGCTGTTGAGTGAGGATCAAGTGCAGAAGTGGGTTCTGGGAGGAATAAAACACAGTCAGGCTGAGCCAAGAGGTGCCGCAACTCGCAACTGACCATCCAGCAACAGCACTTCAGCAGTATTTAAACCGAGTGCGGTGGCCAGCGCAATCCGTTGTGACTCCCCACCACTCAGATTCGTCCAGTCCCGGTCCCAAAGTTCCTCATCGATTCCCCAGGTTTTGGCAATTTCGACTGGGCATGTCAGTCCACTACCGTCAGTGACAGACCTGGGAACCCTGCGGGAACCAAAGGACGAGATGGCTGCGAGGAAGTCTCGTGGGGTACCCGACAGCAGCGAGGGTCTCTGCGGGACGTAAAACACTTTCGTCCTGAAAAAGGGCACACCTACAGGTCGCTCCGTCAGCATCAAATCTAGAGCCTCGCAATCATATACCGAGACTTACCATATGACTTGGCGGTGCTAGAGACAACTTATCATACTTTGGGCAAGTTTCATGAACGATGGAATGCCTACCGTCCTCTGTACAGAATCTGGCCGCTGTACACATTCAAATGACAAATACATTTCAGCAGGGTTGTTTTCCTACTTGAAGGGTCAGAGGAGCTCCCTTGCCGGACTATAAGTGGACGTACCCCGAGCCACTCTTCCCCTGTAAGATAATCACATCACCTTGGTTGACATCGAAGTTGAGCTTGCTGAAGATAGTATGTTCCTTGTCTTTGGCGCAACTGACATCGCGCACTTGTAGTAGCGTCATGAGGAACAACCTGCATGTGGGTGGAGGACCATGACAAATGCTATATCCCACGGTGGCTAACCACTAAGGAGGTCAACGATATGAGGGTGCCCATAGTATGATAATGAACATGAGTCTAGAGGTAATTACTTCATATCTACGATGGAGGAGGCATTCCCATCTCCTCCGGCGTCAAATTCGAGCTCTCAATCATTACACCAACGCCAACTTTAGCAGCATTCTACATCACATTATCAGCGCAGTGATCACAATAAACATGTAGGAATTCACCTTGAAGTGGTCAATCTCACCAGAGACCAAGAACGCAAAAGTTGGGGCAAATCGTTGCTCAAGCAGAGCCGAAATTTTGCCAGTGGAGTCCAATTGTGCTCTGAAAGTTGCCATTCGAAGGTCGTATTTGGCACCCAAAGTCGCTATGGCATCTCGTCTCTGAGGTCCTGCAATCACCTGAAGATCTGCTGCTACATCCACCTTCTCACTCAGCTTTTGCCAGTACGTTGTCTGCAAGATACCAGCGGGTTGTAATTGGGCAGTAGCAATCCAGTTCTTGTTGGTACTCGTATACTTGGCAAGGTAGGATGTTGCGAGCTCTGTCAACTCTGGCGTCTGTCGCTGATATAGTGTCTCAAAACCAAGGGCTAGACACTTGGTGACGGACTGGAAGTAGCTTCCAATGTAGATACCGGTGAGGTCGGTGGGTGATGGATTGACAGCTTTGGCGTTAAGGGAGTAGTCCCGACCTTGGTAGTCTTGTTCCAGCTGTAACATGCTATGTCCAATCTGTTGGGAGAGCTATGTGCGACAGGAAGACATAAGGAAATTGACAAAGGATGAGAGATGAACCTCACCTGGGCTTGCATCTTGGTAATGCACGTCTCTGACCAACCTTGGTTCATCCTGGCGTTCACATTACCCTCGTGATCCACACTTCCTTGCAACAATACCTAGAAATCGCGTCAGGAGACCTGAGAGGTAGACGGAGGGTGGTATGTTACACTGTTTGTCGCGAATACAGCACCGAAATTATATGATGGCGCCGCAACCTGAGAGCCAAGGTTGAAAGAATGTGATATTTGAAACGCGGGGTTAATGGAAAGACTCTTGGACAGGTCCGCACGAGCACCATCAAACATGAAGTTTGTCAAGTGGGTCGCTGTCAACGATTTCAGGGTCAAGGAAAGGTCGAGAAGTGCTTGTGAGGCATACATTTGACTTCCTTCTGCAAGTTCTCGACCATGCCGGGGTTTGGAAGGTCCAATGACTTTCGCCATTCAGCAAAGCGGCCATAGAGGGAGGATAGAGGGGAAATTGCAGACAGGTAGGAAGACCTTTTTGGTGGATGAGAGAACGACGAGGAAGGGTCATCAAGACCAGGCTTTTCCGAAGGGAAGGGAGAGGATGCCATGGAGAATGCAGACGCGGCGAAATCGACCAAGTTTCAAAAAAAACGACCGTGAGCAAACCCTGCCAAATTCAGACGGCTATTACCCGACCCTCGAAGTGTTGCAAGTATCACTACAGTAGCAACTAAGAATTATCCGAGTTGGTCCGATCTGAATCGACGGTCTCAATGGTTCGAGATTTCGAACTCCTTGAAATGACAGGCAACGGATCCGGGTAACATTAATTGCGACAAGGTTTCCTTGCGACGAGCGAACGTCCCAGTACCAGATATGGCAATGAGTCGTCCGTCGGGTCTGATCATGCGCGACATGGCCGTGACACTGACAGTGAGTCTGTTGACAACACATTACCGATGTCGCATGCTATCTTCTGAAGAAACAGGCTCTCCCTCGTAAACGTTCCTCCGAGGGCGAACCGACGTTCACTCGAATCAGGTCTGACGATACTACACACAAATCTCAATGACGAATTTACTTCGTAACCATTGGCTGGGTTAAACGCATCTTGCCGAGTCTCTTTAGCCTCATCACGATTAGTGTGGTTTGGACCACAGGCGTTCTGCGTGATTACGTCATGTGCATTATATCGCTTGCGAGTCTAGCTTAGCCTGAACGCTCAGAACGTTCAATCACCGCGCCCCTTGTAGCAGTGCTCAACCGCCCATTCGAACAACCGTGGCGCATCGCCTGTGTAGCAACCATAGCGAGCAGTGGCCTGCAATGGACCGGACAATTGATTGGAACTGCTGCGCCTGAACCTTGTGTACCTGATAGGTCCAGTGTCACGCATTCGGAGAATTATTACGCTAGCTCCACTCCACATCGCCTCGGGTACTGCGGTTATAAGCAGGCGAAAAGTCGTGTACATTTTTGTCCCCCCTTTATAATTCCTTGTCACTGCCAGAGACACTAATTGCGCTCCCCTCGCGGCATTCCGCCCAAAATGACCCTCCCGTTGACTGCCTCTCAGAAACGATCGATACTACTCGCAGTCACTCTTGTGGTAAGTTCATCTGTCGTGTATCCGATTCCAAAATTCCAACCTCCTCCAAGTTTGGTCTATGCTTTCTCCTAGGCTCGGGACGTGGCACAAATACTTTGCGCCATCACTCACCCCAACCGCACGTCCAAGATAAAGAAAGTGCCATCCAACCTGATGTCGACAATTCTCTTCCCCATACCCTCTCTCATTCTCAGGCTGCAACCCCGTCTTCGACAATACAAGATAGCAGGCCAATACCTCCCGAGCATCTTTTCGTTGATTCGAAAGCCACAGATAACAATTCGCTACCCCGGCGCGCTAATGCAACACTCATGATTCTCGCGCGAAACAGCGATATAGATGGCGTCATTCAAAGCATGGAACAGGTGGAATCCAAGTTCAATCGCAAGTTCAATTACCCCTGGGTTTTATTGAACGAAGTAGAATTCTCAGCCGAGTTCAAAAGGTAGCTAAGCGATGGCCATCCGGACCGCATATTGACAATGGCGTACTCACGCAATTTTAGACGTGTTAGCGTGTTGACTGACGCATCTATTTCTTTTGGTGTGGTCCCCCACGACCACTGGTTCCAACCGGATTGGATTGATGAAGACCGCGCACGAGAGGGCCGTGACAGACTAGTGAAGCAGAACATCATATATGGCGGTTAGTTCACTCCGCTTTGTCACATGTCGCACGTGCGCTCAACGCACAGATAACATTTCCAGGCAGCGTGTCGTAAGTGCGCTCATGTCTGCCTTATATGAGCGAGCTAATACACCGCTCCGTAAGATATCGTAACATGTGCCGCTTCAACTCGGGAGTAAGTACCCAGCTGGAGATGGTATGGCATTTCGCTGATCTTGCACTGTATAGTATTTTTTCCGACACGAGCTTCTTCAACCTTACAAGTGGTATTGGAGAGTAGAGTGAGCAATGCCTGGATCATCATCGAGCTTGCTGTGACATACCGCCCAGGCCCGATGTGAGATACTTCTGTGATGTCGATTATGACCCTTTCTTGTTTATGGAGGATAGCAACAAAGTTTACGGCACGTGATAACGTTTCACTCAGGCTGTACTTTGTACTCATGCTCTGCCTGTTTTAGGTTTCACTATATCTATGCCAGATTGGGAACCGACGATACCAACCTTGTGGAGCTCGATCCGAGGTAGGGAAAGACATAGTTACACGTGATGTCAGAAAGAAAGTTGACCGGCCCGGGTAGAATTCATCGCAGAGAATCCGCAGTACTTGCATCCCGATAACTCCATGGATTTTTTATCTGATAATTCTGGCGAGACTTATAATTTATGTCATTGTGAGTGGATATTCTCTAGACATGACTCGGCACACTCACCATGTCAACCAGTTTGGAGCAACTTTGAGATAGCCAACATGGACTTCTGGAGAAGCGAGGCATATATGAAGTATTTCGAATTCTTGGAGAGCAAGGGAGGATTCTACTACGAGGTAAGACATTGTACATACCCCTCTTTGTTCATGAGGTTCACCAGTCACCATAAGCGTTGGGGAGATGCGCCCATCCACAGCATCGCTGTGTCGCTGTTCGCTGGCAAGGATCAAATTCACTTCTTCAAAGACATTGGATACAGACACAGTCCATTCCAACACTGTCCACAAGGATCAGATTGGAAGAGAGGGCATTGTGCTTGTGATCCTAATGATAACTTTGGTATGACATAATTCCAGTTTTCCTATGAGTAGATGCTAATGTCACTGCACTCACAGACTTTGCGCAAAACTCGTGTTTAAAACAGTTCATGCGCTTAGTATAGAAATGTGTTTCATCGCTGGTGTATTTATTTCAGGTAGTTTGTAAAAATAAGATACTCTTGAATGACCTTAACAGTTCGCAACCAAATATAATATAATCTCAAGATACTAACGTTGTCCCACATGCAAACATGACACAAGGAGGTGGCTTGTTTTTTTTCCCATCTTAATGTTTCTGGCAGGAGAATCTTCGCTTTTCAAACGAGTCGGTCTGGCAACGAAAGTCGAAACACTGCGCTGTAACACTTAATTAGGGGCACGTGACAACTGTGACTGACGGGTCTTACTGCGGACACGACTTGCAACTCGACTGCCAACTGCAGTCTGTGCAGAGTCGTTTTGCCTTTCAGTTGATACTGTATCGAGTCACGTTGCAACACAATCCACATTCTGTTCGCAAAGATGATGACGCCTCTGCGTTATGTCTTCCTTGTCCTCGCCATAATCGTAAGTGCGCCGTACGCACTCGTGAACAGGCATCTCACCAAGTCTACAATTAGGTCGGCCTACACTACATACTCAGCTTCACACACGAAGAATATGGAAATGCAACGTCCGTGTCGCGCCTCACAGATTACATTTCGGGTTCTGGCTCTCCATATAGGGAGGCTGTACCAGACCAGTACTACAAACCACCCGAGGTCGTTTATTCACCAGATCGAAAGGCAAACGCTACCTTTGTGATGCTAGTGCGGAATAGTGACCTTCCTGGTATCATGAGTAGCATGAAGCAAATCGAGGACAGGTTCAACCGGAAATTCAACTACCCTTACGTCCTCCTCAACGATGAGCCATTCACAGAAGACTTTCAGAAGTATGACATCTATTGAGTTCATTGTTTCTTATACTTATGATTACATTGGTCAGGCACATTTCGGCACTCACTCATGCAGAAGTGGAGTTTGGTTTGATTCCGAAGGAGCACTGGGTACAGCCTCCTTCGATTGACGAAGAAAAGGCGACCGCGGCTCGTGAAAAAATGGTGAAGGAGAATGTCATCTACGGAGGTGCGTGTCTACCTCCAAACTACCATATCATGTCATTCAACACGCCACAAATTCTAGGAAGCATACCGTGCGTTGGGTATTTTATATCGTTTTGAAATCCTAACAGCCTCTTAGTTATCGAAATATGTGTCGTTTTAACTCAGGGGTATTCATGACGAAGCTGTCTCATCAAACATGTCTGACTTCCCGTAGTTCTTCTACAGACAAGAACTCCTTCAGAAGTATAGGTATTACTGGAGGGTGGAGTAAGCATTTGTCTTCGAATCGCTTGCATGGACTGATCATGTTTTTCATAGACCTGATGTTAAAATTTTCTGTGATGTCGACTACGACCCTTTCTTGCTGATGGAAGACCAGCAGAAAGTCTATGGTGAGATCTTTTCAATGCATTCATGAGAAAACCACCTACATATCCTGTGTGAATATAGGGTTCACCATCTCGCTATTTGAGTACCCCGAAACTATCCCCACTTTGTGGCAGCATGTCAAAGGTACATTCACAAGTCGAAAATCCATTACGTCAGGAAAACGAGTTTTTTTACATAGCTTTCATCAACGAAAACCCCGGGTTAGTACCCGCCGATAATGCCATGGCCTTCCTCTCCGACGACGGAGGAGAATCCTACAACCGTTGTCATTGTGAGTTTATGTACATGTTTCTATATACCCATCCTAGTCACTCAACGCGAACCTCGCGAATGCAGTCTGGAGTAACTTTGAGATAGCCGATATGGACTTCTGGAGAGAAGAAGGCTATTCCAAGTTCTTCGACTATTTGGATGAACAGGGCGGTTTCTATTACGAGGTATGTTTAAATGGAAAGACGCTTGGAAGGAAGTCAACGACTTATACACCCACAGCGGTGGGGCGATGCGCCTGTACATAGCATAGGTGCAGCGCTTTTCGCGCGGAAGGACCAGCTTCACTTTTTCAACGATATTGGGTATCGTCACGAGCCCTTCCAACATTGTCCCCAAGGAGACTTGCACTTGAAATCCAAATGTTGGTGTGACCCAGCCCAAAATTTTGGTAAGTCATTATTATGTTCGGAAATTATTTCGAAGAGGGAAGTTGATCCCCTTTCTTCAAAGACTATGAGTGGTATTCGTGCTTGAACAAATACGACAGCTTGTTCAGGTAATTCTAGCCCCCTAGCATTCATGTACTTGCCTTTGTTCCCGTCAGTTTAACCTAGAGTACTTTTATCATGAAATTCGGACCCTCAGCATCCCTTGAATGGAGTTACGTGGACCAGCATCATAAATGAGGGTCGAGGATACACTCGTACACGACTGACGTGAACGCAGCGAATGGTGGTCAATATAAGAATTGGCATAGCGATATACGCCACAGTCGGACTAGGCTATGCTATTGCGGCAAACTCAGAGAATCGATTGGGAATAGTATTGGAACTAGTAATAGGAATGTCATCGTCAAAAGCCTCTCCAACGAGGTATGAATACTGACCGAGTCATACAAACGTGTCCAGTTGGAGCCTAGGGAGCTATCAATGAGCCGATCCACGTACTCTCTAACGAGGGAATGTGTGAGAGCCGGTTGAAAACGCTCTCGGAGTTGGTTCGCCGTTTGGTCGCCGAATGCAGCGAAGCATGGAAGACTGGAGTCTGCGAGAAAAGGGTCAACAAACGTTCTGTCATTGGTTATCCTCAAACTACCTTTCTGCATTAGTTCCACCAGAGCTGTAGGAGAGCCACACACGTTAAAACATCAAGGTTGCAACGAACGGGCCACTTACTAACGATTCGGTCACAGTGTTTCCTTGCAACTTCAAATCCTTCCCGAAACAACCTCCTAAATTCCAAGAAGGCCTCACCAGTTATACCACCTAAAACCTCGACATACTCTGGGGGTAATTTGAAAGGAGCGGCTTCAAATCCAATGTTCCCGGGCGAGTTTGAGAGCATAAACCCAAAGTCAATGTGGATGAGATGACCTTCTCTGTCGAGTAGAATGTTTCCATTGTGGCGATCTTTTATTTGAAGAAGGTAGGTAATGATTGAGTAGCCTTAAGGGAGTGAATTGTTATCCTCAACAACCGTAGTGGTCCTGAGGACAGCTCACCTGCGAGGGACTTGGCAAAGTTGCGTTGTGCACGAGCAAACTTTGCTGTCGAAGGATCACCGTATGTGGACCTGAAGTGGTCTAACAGCGTTACATAACCCAGTCGACCCTCTGCCAGACGTCGCGCATATTCAGCCTTCTTGATGGAATGTATAGAGACGGCGTCTGTTATCGTCTCAACCAAACCCGATGACGCCCCCGTGATCAGAATGCGGAAGCTAAGACATTCAAGTTAATCCAAGGCTGAACAGCCGAGATGTGACTGAAGCTTACTATCGAACCCAACATTGACAACTCTCCTCTTGCCAAATCCGTTCGAACTCTTGGATTAGTTGCACAGCAACCTGTTCTTGTCGCAGATCGCCACCGGTTTTTACAATGACAGAGACACAGTCCCAAGTTGCTACCAATATCTGAGTTCACAAAGAACTCACGCCAAAATGTCTAGTGTTCCCACCTAGATGCCCATAAGGCGATCCATGCCGTATCCGACTCTGAACGAAGTATCAACAAGGTGATGAAAGGTACATACGACATTTCACGAACCTTTTTAGCAACCCAAGACTCGCTGAATACCACCGCAGACGGATCAACTTTACTCAACTCTCTCTTGATGATACCCTCATCCTCGGCCGTCTTCATCCCCCCACTACTTCTAGACTCCTCAAAACCGATCTCACCTTCACGCATACGGGCCATGCGTTCCTCCTCTAGAGCGAGCATCTCTTGCATGATACGGTTCCGGATCGCCGCAGCTTCAGCATATTGGACGCGCATGCGCGTGATAGGGGCAGAGGTAGTACTGTCATGGGGTCTGGAATTACCTTCAAGTGAAGGATGAATAGGACCTGATGTTCCGTCGGAGGTTCCAACCCCCAGCCAACTCGAACCTGGAAGCCAACTTAGGGAACCCGAAGAAGCAGACGAGATATCCTGTGCTACTCCGCGAGCTGCGTCTATACCATGTCCCGTTGGTTTAGACAATGGGGTGACGGTTTCGCGAACAAGACTGGCGTTTAACTGGGCGAGCATGATTGCTGCTGTTCGCATTCGTTCCGAATAGTCATCGAGTGACAAGATGCGCTCCACTCCGCTCGTGCTAGGAGAATGAGGAGAGTCTGACAGATAAGGGGAAGGTGGTAGAGTGGAAGGAGAACTCGTAGCAGACGTAAGTGCTGCGCTTTGTCCCACCACAGGAGAAGATGGCAATGGGGAACCACGAGACCAAGTGGCAAGTTCAAGTTCCCGATTCTTAGGTGTAGGTGGGAGGACAATCGTTTCTGTAAGATCGATTGGGCCACGAAGCGACTTCCCTTCTCCATATACTTGTTCCACAAGATCCATTTCTTCGTCATCCGAGACAGGGAATGCGGTGCTTCTTCCCTGTGGTATGTCAGTGTCGTTTGTGGCCCCTCCATCTTGTATGTCTGCAGTATCTTTTCCCAGAACTTGTTCGGACCCCGCGACGGCATCCACAATTACAGAGGAACGCGTCCTCGTGTTTCCAAATGTTATGAGTTCTTTCGAGGCGCCCTTTCTCTCGTTCTCCTTTGAAACAATGCGTTTGAGGATTTCCTTGTTCCCTCGCTTAGAGGGGTCAAAGTTGAGGTCGTCGTGCAGAATTTCTATGAGGAGGAGATAGGGTGCTCGTTCAGCAGAGTTAAGGACCACGGCTTCGCCAGGTGGAATGCGGACGATTTTGTGATGGGGTTGGGTATTGACGGTGGTGGTAGTGAAATCATAGGTATCCGATGAAGAACACCATATTGGCATGCAAACCTATGAGAAGATCCGATGAGGAAATTGTTAGAGAGCCATGACAGATACGAACTTCCGCAGGAAGCTGATGATTAAAAGCAGTCAATTCAGCTCGCAAAGCACTGACACGTGCAGGTTTAGGCACGACCAAGAGGCGGTTGGATATACTCTCGAGCGTAAGAAGAAACTGAACCTAAACGGAACCAAATAGTGCCGATATATGTATGAACTCCCAGGTTGTGTCGGGGCACACAGTGAAGGACATACCTCTGACCGACAATACTGGCTTCTTAGGAGATGAGATTGTGACTGTATATCATACCTTTGCAAAAGCGTGTCAGCCACAGGCATCGCGTTTTGCTTGAGTGGGGATGCAGACGAAGATATTGAAGGTGAAGACTGATATGGGCTCGAAACGCGACCAGGGGGTGAATCCTGCTGGCCAAGGGGGTCTTCTGAAAGTCGGGATCGATGTACGTTACGAAGGTGAACAAGCGCAGGACTCGTTTGCGCAGCAATGATAGTGCGCCGACGACGCGGGATTGATCGCGTCGGTGTGTGCTTCTCCGTGTCAGTTGTAGGTGCTACCTCTGATTCTCCTGTGTTCTCGATGTCAGGTTTCTCGTCAGAGGGGTTGTCGTCATCTTCGCCCGAGTCTGCATTGGCAGGGACGCCGGATGCGAGGTCATCATCTGCCTCGACACTGCGGAGATTCACTGCATCGTCGTCTGCTCGGCCTTGCTGCAAAGCCACTTCGCCCATGACGTCTGTTAGCGCGGGCAGAGCGGGAACACCTGCCAAGACAAGGCCAACGCCGACCAAGGCAGGTTCTACACGGGGCTTGACCTTTCTTCGTGAAAAGGGTGAATGGGAGGACGATGACAAGCCAGAATATGGACCCGAGGGAGGTGGAGGTAATTCAGCAAAGATGATCTCATGGCATCTGTGCAAAGTCCTTTGACAGACAAGGAATGACTGGGAAGTTGGAGTCGCTGAGAAGTCCTGGAGTGAAGCTTGCATGAACCATAATGTCTTAATTCGCATGAGTGCTCTAGTCAACCGTGAGGATCAAATGGACTGACAAGCATGGCAACGTGCGTAGACCGCTGTGCAATGTCGACTACGAAACACTCAAGCGCACGGGATTTCGATGGACGGGTGACGAGGAGGTGACTGAACTCGGTGACCATGCATGAGGTTTGGGTCAAGGGAATGGGAGTGCTGCACGCACCAGATGAAGCCCCAAACGTCGCGTAGCTCGTGAGTGCCGAGACCAGAGAGCCTGCGGGTGAGATAGTAGGTGATTCCGATGTTGTCTGCATAGAGCATGAGGTATCGGAGGGCGACATGGACCGAGAAGAACGAGGGGGAGAGGAAGAGCCGGAGGAGCAAGGCATGAGACATTATGGATATGGTTCCAAGTTTGACGTGCCCGGGTGCAAAGCGGTACCACTATCCAGCCCTTCCCACGACAAGCCCACTTACACGTCGACCACCATGATCTGGCCGCTCCTCGCTCTTTCACTCATTCCACTCTGTCTTGCCGCGAATAACTCCCCCCATGACGAGCTCGTGCAGCTCGCAGCTACTGGGAACGGCGTAATACGTCTCGACGAGCGCGTATTCGACCTCCTCACATCTCCCAAGCGCACCTGGTCAGCTTCCATCCAATTCACAGCGCTGAACCCACAGCGCAGATGCGCTCCGTGCAAGTGAGTCGCACACCATTCTTGCGACTCAACCCAAGTAACACCTCAGCCAGGGAGTTTGATCCTTCCTTCGACGCCGTTGCCAAAGCCTGGTCTGCCGCCCCCAAAGTGCACCGTGACAACCACTTCTTTGCTACCGCCGAATTTGACGAGTCAATCAAAGTCTTTCAAAAGGTATGGCATTGCCTGACCCTTCTGTAGAGGCACCTGACCGCTGTATGTAGCTCCAACTCAATTCTGCACCGGTGGTACATGTCTACCCTGCTGCGGAGGGTCCTAATGCCAAAAATGCTGCTAATCCATTCAAATACGATTTCTCAAAGTATGGTCCACTTTCTCCATGTCGATGCCGTACTCACTACCTTTGTGTATAGTGGCTTTGAAGCTGGACCCCTGGCCGAACAACTGTCCATCCACACCCCGATCCCAATTCCCTACAAGGCACCCATCGACTGGTCCAAACTTGGCACAGTGATCTCTCTCATCCCCATCGTCACTCTCATCTTCCGTTTCATACGCCCGGTAATTCATAACCGATGGGTATGGGCAGCCGGGACGGTTCTCGTATCGCTCGTCATGACGTCCGGATTCATGTTCACGCGTATCCGTGGTGTACCGTACGCGGGTAATGATGGCAGCTGGATCGCTGGGGGCTATCAGAACCAATTTGGCCAAGAAGTACAGGTCGTGTCGATGATTTGTACGTGTTTCGTGCTTCCCACTCCGCCCAGGTCGTTCACATCGTTGTAATATATAGATGGGATCCTAGCAGCTTCATTCCTGATGCTAACGATAGTCACACCACACCAAAAGTCTCCTGCTCGGCAACGGACGCAGGTATACCTCTGGACATTTGTCAATTTCCTCGTTTTCTCGATCTTGATATCACTGTTCCGCATCAAGAACAGGGGTATGTTTCGTTCATTCTGCTCCGTCGCGACGCTGATTGAAAACGGCCAGGATATCCCTTCAAACTTTTATTTTAAATGGTTGTGTCTCCCGTGTAATAGAGTTTGAGGACGTGAGATGTGCGAGCTCATTTGATGGTCCAAGTTGCAAAAAAATCTACGGCATGTCAGTCCCGGTATAGCGATGGTGCAATAAAGCGTGATAGATAACAAAGATCCAACAAGAACGCAATAATAGGAATGATATAATGGTATGATGTGAATATTGTCTAAGCGAATGCAAGCCTCTGAAAGCACCTCCTATACACCCGAGGGCCCGTCCTGCTGGAATACATCTACGTATCTACTCCTCACATTCTTCTTCGCAGCCTGTGACCGTGACCGTCCCATCGGTGGTGGATTTGGCATGCTACTTGGTGCGGGTGTGTTTGGCATCGATGCAACTTCAGTAGGTACCAAGTTAGATCGTACACGCATCGGGACTTTGGAGTTCGAAGATGTGCTTAAGTCAATCGCGGATGCGGTCCTCGGTGGAGGTAGTTGATGGGGAGCGACAGGCCCGTTATATGTCCCATTGAAACGAGAGTTGCTCACGCTAGGAGAGGCAGTCTGGGCTCGCGTGGGTGGAGGTGGTGGTGCCGACGATTGCAGAACTTCAGTTCCAGCCTGGAAAGGATGAGGCACTATCAACGTAAACGTGCGGAAGCTTGTTCACCTTCTTGTTCACCCAACGTTTCAGCTCCTTGTCATAGTAGAAACTTGTCTCTTCGCCAAGGCTGGCTTTGATCGGTCCAGGGGTGTCGGACCGCTTCCATAAGCGGCTTAACCACGAGCCCGCCGAGGGAGTTGCAGGCGGGGGAGAGTCTAGCAGAAAAATTAATAGATTGCCGTGAAACTAGTCACATTTGTAGCTTACCTCGTTTCTCCTCACCCTTGGTAGTGTCCTGGACTGATGCAGTTGGTGGCTTATCTTCCATCATCTTCGCAGGCTCGTCCTGTGTTTTCCTGTGCGCACTATTTCCTATCCCAAGATCATCTACTTCATCATCAAATGTACTCTCCACTTTCTGATGCGATGATGCGGTTACGTTTGGCATCACGGACAGTGCAGGATCATCCATCAGGGAAATGAACCCTTCGCCCAACCCCCTTACACTTTCGACATGGTGAAACGTGGTAGCGGTAGGTGTCGGTGCGGAATCGGTGTTGCTAAGTGAGCTCCACCAGCCACCTGAATCTTGAGTTTCCTGGTTGCCGTCCACGATTTTTGGCTGTCGTTGACCTTGCTCGTCCCTTAAAACGTTCTGTACTTCGGAACCTTCCTCGGCTGTGAACTCAAGCGATGTCTTTCGCGAAGATGGTTCATCATACGTAGCCGCGTGCCCATTGGCCATAGAAGGTCCGCCCACTTGAGTGGCATAAGGCGAATAATAGTATCCCGTTGAGTGGAGTGGTGCAGTTTTGGGAGGTACAGGTGATCCATGTCTCGTGGGGCGGTAATACTCCATGGCAGAGGACGCTCTATCAACTGGGATATGCATAGTTGAAGAGGGCAATGCTATTGCGGACCCGCTCCGCTTAGGTGGCTGCATTGCCGACATAATGTGCGAGTTGGCGATTGTGGGAGGGGGAGATGGGCTGGCTGATGTAGTTACCGAAGAAATAGAGCTGTAGCTCGAGAAAGGGCCGGTAAACTGGGCCTTCGAGACCTCGTTTGCGGGGGGAGACGTCTCGTTGCCTTCGCCGGCAATAAACTTGGTGAGACGTACTTCAAGCCAACTGCTAATACTGTCCAGGGAAGGTTTGTTCACTTTCCCGCCTATCCACGATGTAGATTTGTCTATATGAGGTGAACCAAGTAGACGGTCGGCGAGTTGCTTCAGTCCCTCCACCAACGTAGGAGTGAAATATGGGGTGGGTCGGCCCATGACTGCGGTAATTGCCTCGCAGTACCTTGTTAGGGACAATCAATACAAAATTCTTGTGTAGTAGCACCTGCGCAGCATACCTAGTGGCACTCTGAACATGTCCAATATCAGCGAGATACGCTGCCCGAATGAACTTGTAAGCTTGAAGGTGGGGAAAACCATGGAACGGTTCTTGGCCTTTGGCAGGTGTCTTCAGAGATAACGCAAACTCTGCGATCTCGGTGAATATTATAGGATCGGGATCTCTGAAGAATACTGGATTGATATGCGGACTCTGCGAACCCAACAATACCAAACGAGTACCAGGACCACCCAGGCCACCCATCACTGAGGTCTGAGGGGAAAGCAGATAACTGGAAAGCCAAGTCAGAAGTGGTTCGGGAGGTGAAAATAAGGTTCATGTACCAAGCATGAGCGCCCTCTACGAGATGCTGGGATACCAGGTAATCCCCAAGAGCTGACAGCGTTGCCGAGTACTCTGGATTCAGAGGGCCGGATACGATACTAGCTACTATCTCTGGCCATTTTGAGAGGGATTCCACAGGGATCTGCGTAGTTGCTGCAGACGATGGAAATTTTGGAGATACAGATGTGATGTGTGACAACATGGGACCAGGAACTTGTAAACCGGTTGCTGCTCTTGATAATAAGTTCATGGGGACAAGTTCTTGAACTGCAAAACATATGTAAGTCTACTCCTGAGTCGGTAAGATACCACATACTCGCAGTAGGTCCTTGACCTGAGAACACGCCATATGTAACCCGGAGCCATTCACGTCCGTTAGTTTGCTGGGACGTAGCGCCTTTGCCATGGACATGGGGAGTAGCACGTTGAAGACTCTCGTGAACACCAAGCTCAGCTTTCAAGAACTCGTTGACCACCTCTTTCCATGCTTCCTTGTCGACACTGCTTGCAATGATCATCGCATGTGCCCATAATCTCTCATCTAGAGCGTAATGATAGGCTTGGCGGCGCTCTCCTCGTACAAGGAACTCCTGTATCTTATCCAGAGCAGATGGAAGGAGTGTAGAAATCGATATGGGAGTCTCCTTGGTAGGTGGGAGCATCGATGATGTCGCACCATGCACATCGGACATCGGGGATGTGAGCGCCGGCGCCGCAAGCGCAACTGGCCTGTCGTGTCCGGATTCATCCATGGTACCAGCGATACGTGGTAACAATGCGGTACGAACAGCGTCATCGATAGCGGGGCTAATGTGCATGCATCAGCAACTACCACTGCGCTGGTGTCCAAGTTAATTACCTTCCCGATAGCGAGCCGTCATTCTCAACCATGATCTTTAACAGCTGCACTAATACCAGCTTGCCTTCTAAAGGTCGCCTCTCGACGTTATCAGACATGTACACTGTCCCACGTAAGATCTCTTCAGCACGTTCTTCGAGGTACTTGATCACACGCGCCTTCTTCGTTTTCGCCTGCGACGTTCCCGTGCGTACGAGACTCGTGACAGGGGTGCCAGGATCAGAAAACAATGGTCCAGGATATTCCGCTGCCTTGGTTTCGAATGCATAATCAGGTAATAACTGGTGTAGCACACGGATCGTCACGTTGGTTGTCCGTCGAGATGAGAGCGCAACGTCAAATCCCGTATTCAAGTCTGCGGAACTATGGAAGCAAGTAAGAACCTTGCCACCAAAGCCGAAGCTAATGACCGGTGCCCGAGAGGACGTTCGACCTAAGGGATCATTTGAGCCCAACAGCGACGGTGAAGGTGCATATGGCAGGCGGGTGGCACGTGACATATGGATGTCCTGCTCCACGGGATGGTGAAATTGACTGCTATATGAGCTCGGCTCAGCGATATGAGCACCGAATCCAAGCCCGTATTCCTTGCGTGGCTGAAGAGGATCGAGGACACCTTGGGAAGACAGGGTTGAACCATTCGAGGTAGACCTACCCCGGAGCTGGGAGGAGGAATACGCTGGGACAGTCTTCGACGGTGCGAAGGAACCCGAAGCAGGAGACACGGACCGAATGGAACTGGGAGACATTGTCCTCGGAGGTCCAGGCATAGATTTATGGTCATACGGGTTTATGGGAGGGGGAGTTGGGATGTGAGCAACAGGGCCGTGGGAATTGGTCATGAAGCGTAGTGAACTTGGCGACGCTGTTCTATGTCCCTTGGGTGGTGGGAGAGGGGGGTCGTAAGCGTTTGATGCCTTTGGCCTGAATTCAGCCGCGGCAGGTGTTGAAGGCGGCTTGGAGGCTTGAGTAAGAACACCGTTTGGAGGTTGTTGTTGCGGAACAACAGCGGTCGATGCTGAATATGGGGATGACACAGAGCGAGAGACAGGGTTGTGGCCGTCGTGTTGTGCGGCCGGTGGTTGCGTAGGTATTGTAGAGAGCTGCCTTGCCGGTTGCCGAGGTGCATGGGAATTCGACGTTGACGTAGTTGTGGTCGGCTTGTATGGATCATAAGAAGGTTGTTGGGCAGAATATTGATTGGTGCTATATGGCTGATAAGGAGCAGTAGGAGCAGGATTATACGGCTCGCAAGAGGCAGAAGCACTTTGGTGGGGTGTTGAGCTTACTGTCCGACCGTGAAGTGAGCCGAGCAAGTGGAGGTGATGGACGGTTCACTGACCTGGTGGAGAAACATACGCTGGGTGTGGTTCATGTGCAGTAGCTCCGGAATAGTAGCTCTGTTGGTGATCGTAGGACGACGGCAGGCTGCTCGGACGGTGGGATTGGCCTGAAGGGGCATCCTGAGCGGTGGGGATGAACCAGGGGTCATGCCGCTCTTGCTGAGGGTCTGGATACATTTGTTCTGCGAACCAAGAGGAAGTATCCTGGCCCATTTGGAACGGATGAGACGAAGTGTGCATCTCGCGGTCATCGTGGGGTGGTGTCGTGTCAGTCGCCTCGTTCCCGATGACCGCAAAAGGGTCAGGCCCAGAATCACCATCCGAACCAAAGAGCGAGGCTGCGGCTTCGACGGTGCTCATGGCTTCAACGTGTCTGACCTGGAAAGGTGAGCCGTCGTGCTGTTCTGTTTTTTGAGGAGACGTCTTCTACTGGTCCCGGCGGTTAAGGCTAGCCGGACTCGCCTAATGATTAACGACCTTGTTTGGTCACGCTTGATCATCGGAAGAACAACTTCAAGATTATCTCCGCCTACTAGTATGCGTATTAGTATAATCTACCCACAAATCTTCGTCGCAGCAGCAGTCAACGACTAAAATGTTCACAACGTAAAGTTAATAGCAACATGAAACCGGCATCCAATATTGACAGCGAAAGAAAATGCATGTATCCGACTAAAGTGAGTGAATGCGAGAAGGAAAAATCGGTGTAGGTTGCATTATGAATGTTCATTGCGAGGATAATGGGCGTGAGTGCAGAGTATGAGAGGAAATGAGATTGATGCGATTGTACCATAGCATTGCGATCAAAAGTGAGAGTGAGAAAAGGGAAGCGGGAAATGGAACATGAGCAAATAAAAGTGACGAATCACAACTGTCGAACGAACAAGGTAAGATGGCGCGTATCATTACTTTGACTGATTGGGGGACAAGGAGGGGTAATCTGCTGGCTTGTCCGATGGCAGCTTGGGAGCATTGACCGTGCGCTCCAAGAGCCGCTCAACTGCAACATCAATGAGCTCGGGTCACGGTACAGAGAAACGGGATCGTACTTGAAATCAAATGCTTGCTGTAGGCACTCGAGTAACGGCGCATGCTTACGAGCTGGGGGCGGATCTTGCTCACGAGCAGATCTTTCTGGTCTTGATCGGCGACTGTGAGCGCTCGTTGCAGAACATAATCTTCGAATACATCAGTCAATCACGGTCACGAGCTTCCCCAAGCAACGTACTGGCAAATTGGTCCTTCATCATAGATACAATGGGACTGACACCATCAGGTTTGGGGGTGATGATTTCATCAACCAGCGCACGTCGCTCCTCTGCCGTAGCGGTGATGAGTGCCTTCTCACAGACATTCGACGCGAACTTATGTCGGGCCATGTTCAGCATCTGACCGCGAAGCTTAGCAATAACTTGACAACGATCGTGATGTTTTCCTTGCTCAAGGACAAATTGAACGACATAATTCTGACGACGTAAAATATCAGCGAAGCACCACACATCTAAAAAGGGAGGATGCCTACCCCAAACTGATCTTGCATAAGGTTAATCATGTATTTGTGCAATTCGTCCATCAAGGCACGAGTCTGGTCTTCTGGAAGATGCTCAAAGCACCGCTGGAGAACTCGACAGCCATATGGATGTGTTGATAAGTCGTACACATTGCCACGGAATAATTGCACAAAACCAAGGCGATCAGAAGATACGCGCTCGATCAGTTTCTGGATAACATGATTGCCATTCGCATCCTTAACACATTTGAGCACGTGGGGTTCCAACTCTTTCACGAAGGACCCTTGTTGTTCTGGAAGAATGAACTCAACAGCCTACGAAATCTGGTCAGTGGTGCCCGATTGCGTCAATTACAATCCTACCTTTTGTACGACGCGACAACCATACATTTGCAGAGACAACGGGAGAACATGGCCTTCCATGGTGCTGGCTAGTACGGTTTTCTGCACCTGCGTCCCATGCTCGAACAATTTTTGAATGACCTATTCAGGATAAGACCAGTGCCAGAAGAAGACACACTACAACTCACGTAGTTGCCAAAGACATCTTGGATCAACTGCAGTGCATTATCGGGTACAATTTCATCGAAGACAATCTGCTTTTCCTCTGATGTTGCCGTTTCAAGCTTCTGTTGGATGAATCGGGAGCCATGTTGATCACCGCTAAACTCGACGATATACCCGAAGATATCCTGTACCACGACATCAATAATTATCTTACAATCTGCAATACAGCTTACCCTCAGATCCCACTTCCGTGACTTGTTAGCCCTGAATTCATCTAACAATGGACTACGCAAAGCCAATGTGGCATCATTGTCGTGACGACGTCCAGGGCGCACGTTTTGGTGGTAAAACGGCATCCCGTGGGCATTCAGACCAGCGTGCCCATAAAGCGCACCGCCAGGGAGCATGAAAGGTAGTTGCGTGCCATATTCCATAGCTGCTGCATAAGCCTAGTAAATTGAAAAGTAAGCTCCAAGCTGTCCTTACACTTTGGCTGCCAGTCTCACCTGTTGCTGAAGACCATACTGACAAATATAAAAGAGGATACGCAACGAAATCAAAGCAAATACATACCTGCTTCTTGTCCTGTATACCAGTTGGTACCGCAGCGCTTAATTGGGGTGTTGGCATGGGAGAGATCGATGGGATAGTAGGATATATCATCGGTTGATGGGTAGGG
>JBBPLK010000001.1:91015-103572 GCA_038089735.1 Exsudoporus frostii
ATTGATCGCCTTGCGGGTGCGCTCCAGGTCTTGGGCGCTTTCAGCCAGGCTCTTGCCACCTTCAATGCCTGCAGACGTCACAGCGAAAGCGCGCTACGCAGAAACGGCGTTCTTTTGAATCGGATCGAAACAATGTCTAGGAAAGTACATACCTTCAATTCTTCATTGACATTCTTCATGCTATCAATCGTGGCATTGAGGGAGCGGATTTCGTTCGATTTCAGTTCAAGTTGCTGTTTGAGATCGGCGACCTCGGCGATGCTGGCCTCCCGCCTAGCGGCGTACTGAGCTTCGAGTTTGTTCTAACATCAAGCAGTCGTATCATGATGCAACGCGAATTATCCGACAGGCGTACCTTGAATTCCGCCATCGAATTTGCAATGTCCGCATTACTCGTCTCCTCATCATGGATAGTTTTCTCTGTTTAGCAATGGGGTAAATTCGTGAAGACGTCTGGAGCTATTTAGACGCACCAAGAAGTTCTTCGTATTCGGCTTCAAGGGTAGACAGGCGGCCCTCAAGTTCATCACGGCGTCGAGTGATCATCTCATTTTCTTCTTGACTTTGACGCAGGCGATCAAGAGTCTCACGCACTAAAGACTGGGCCTCGGTGAGCTGTCTCCTGGCCGTGACCACATCATCGACGGTAAGAGATGAGATGGTCGCCTCGGAGTCGACAGCGTCGAGTTTAGCAAGCAGTTGGCGAAGCTGTTCGTCCTTTTCAGAGAACGCTCCTTGCTGCACGGGGAATCAGCGCTCTAATAACTTGATGCTCACAGGGAACATACCGCATCAAATTTGGCCATCATGAGTGCCATCTTCTCTTGCTTGCGCTTCTCTTTGTCCTCCGCGGAGGCATCTTTTTGCGCGCTGCGAAGATCGGTAATGATTTTCTTAAGTTCATCCAACTCGGTTTTGGAATCCTGGTTCTGCTCTCTCAAGATGTCGATTGTAATGATACTTTCTTTGTTGTCATAGTCGAGGCGCTCGACTTGCAAACGGAGCTCGTTCAACTGGGTGGACATTGCTTTGTTCTCCTACGATGACTGCTGTAGAATAGAAATCGAAGAAAATATGAGATGTTACCTTAGAGACAGAGGTTTCTTGTTCCCTGAGGAATGCAAGCTCTTCCCGGAGCTCTTTGACAAGTTTCTCTGCAGAAGCTAGTGCGCTCTCTTTCTCGGCCAACAGGTCACTGAGTTCGTTCTCCCTGCGTAGGAAGTCCTCCCGTTCATCCTTGTCCATGCCGATGACTGTAGGTGTTTGTGGCCGACTGTCGATATCCGACCTGAGGCCCTCCAAAATAGGGTTAACAGGGGTCATACTCCTGATAGTTGAGGGAGAGGGTGACGTAGTGGGCTTCTTGGAAACACCAGCGGAAGACATGGGCTTGTCTGGAGTTGTCCATTCACTTTGTTCCACGGACCCTCCAGAGCGCCATATAGCGAGCTCGGCTTCCAGTGCCTGTATGTAAGCCAGATGTCTTGTATTTGAAAGTTGTGCTTTGGAGAGAAGTCCCTTGAGCTCCAGCGGCGAGAGTTCTTGGTTGACACGAGCAGTATTCTTGATCGACTTTGCACGAATACCAAACCTGAGGGTCGATAAAGTCTCAGCTTCATTGTACGCTGAAGGCGAACAATTGATGATAAGCGTCGTCCGTGAATTACCACCCAATGATTCTTGCAAGATTCGCGTAAGTTTCGAATCACGGTATGGAATGTGTTTCGCCTGGAATATCAACGTCACAAGCTCGACCTCCTTCAGGGAGTTGAAGCTACGTACCTTGGAATCTGTCAGAGCGTTGATGACCATGCCGAGAGCCGAGAGAGATTTGTTAATCTTCTTGGCTTCCTCGAGAGTTTGGCCCGACGCCCCCGTCTTTCCAACCTTTTCAGAACCGGCAAGATCCACGAGGTAGAGATTGCCGCTCTTTTGAGCGCCAGTCTCCGTGTTTCGCTGTTGGATTGTGATGAGGAAGATTGAATGCGAACGGGAACTCTCGGCATTCATGTCTGTCATCAAGCAAGGTCAGAAGCGAGCATGTGACCAGACTGGAGCACGGAACTTACTCGTGGAAGTCACTACTCGTGCTGCACCTCCTTGACGCATGATCTCGTAGACTTCGCGAGCACTGCTGACATAATAATCCGAAAGATTCTTGACATATACACCTCTCGACTTTTCCTCGTGAACCTGCAGATTGTCATTTTGAGCTGCAAGGCAAAAAAAAAATCAGTTGTGCTTCAGAGGAGAGAGCGAGACAGCTTACGAGCCAGTAAATCACGGATACGTTCTAGATAAATTTCCATGTATGAAACCTTGACCATATACTCCAAGTGAGCATCTGATTCCACTATTGATTGGAATATTTGCTCGGTGATCCGAGGTATGATTCCTTTGAGTTCCTCTGAGTCTATGTCTGCGCCCTGAGGGTGTCGATAAGCGGACGGAACTATAGTAGGTAGAAACCGCTTGCCATCATGGTGAAGGTTTTGCCGCTACCAGTTTGTCCATAAGCAAATACAGTTCCGTTGTAACCATCAAGCACATCTAGGTGGTCTGTCAGTACTGTGGATTAAGAAGGCCGAGTGCCAGAAGGAAGCGAAAATCTCGGGGATAGTCAAATGATCGGACGACGGTCTTGTTCAAGTGACGCGAGCTGCTCGAAGACTCTCACCTCTGACGATGCTGTCCGCGGAGCAGGACCGCGTTAATGAACGACAAGCAAACGCGAGCTTCGGAAGACTTACTCCTTAACGCCATAATCGAATACTTCGTGCTGCTTCGTGCCCATTGGGAATACCCTATCAAAAGTAAAGCCGTCCTTCTCTGGTCCAGAAACAGCTTGCGGGTTGCGCATCATGGCTGTTTGGAGATTGTCATCGAATGACACGACGATTTCGCCACCTTCTCTCAGTTCAAGAGCATTGGGGGGACGAAATCTGTGTATTGTGGATCAGCACGACGGCTGTAGGTACACGGTCGACTGAGACTGTTGGTGGCCGGAGACATACCGACAGACGACTTTGATGTTGGTTGAGGACGCCATGATGGACGATCCGTCTGGGAGTGTGGCAAGGTGTTACAACCAGTGCACGGGTATATGGTCAATGTTTGGGATCAGGACTTGAGACGGTCGTTGCGAACTCTCAAAGGTGTCGCGGTGAAAGAACGTTGTCTGCTATTTCCAGCGGTGGCTGAACATGAGATTTACTACGAATAAACAGGGTGGAGACTGCAGGGTTCGCTGCAGATCATTCCCATCCAGACTGGCAACGCAGATCTCATTCATTTTCACTACACTGGGCATAGCAGATGATCTTGGATTGCGAGCACTGTTGTACAATTGCAAAACTCGGAGAATGCGATAAACAAATGTTCACTCTGCTCAGTCGTCATCGCTCCCCACGGAAGCGGGTGCCGGCACAGGTCTGCTTGAAGAAGCTGCCGGACGACGAGGGATCTGATCATCTTTTTGGGCAGCGTCGGCGGCATCTATCCATTCCGAGTAGATGTCAACAGGCTCGGTCAGATCTGAAAGGTACAGTCGTGAGGAGGGGTGGCGGGACGCGGCCGAGGAGGCTCACGGTTGACTTTGCTCTGATATCGCTGGTCGCACACCCTGCACACGAGCTGCGCGATCCCTTCCTTTCTGTCGAGTCTAACGGTGACAGACTTGTCGTGGTGGCAGAATAGACAAGTGAACGCGGTGTCTGTGTGCGATAAAATGAGGACGACCCGTGACTTGCTTCGAGAACGTACCGAGTGGCTGTCTGCGCTTTGCTGCGCTGGCCGTCGCTGGTTTTCTAGAGGATTTCTTGCGCTTTCCCATCGTTCGTCGAGGTCAACCGAACGGTAGCAAGCACTCGTGTCCCCACGCTCCACCTGCACGTGATCTCGACTCGTTGACGCGACGCGCCGCACCACCGCGACAACTGCAACCACTCACTCAATGGCTGCTCGTCGGCCCATATCTTCTCGGCCAAAGCCAGCCATTCCCCAAGTCAGCTCTAGGACACGTACCGCGATACCCTCTTTGCACAGCGCACCCCCTCCGACCGATGAACGCACCAGATTCGATCACTTAGCAGCTTCTCTCGCTTCAGCCAAAAGTGCAAAATCGAGTGACCAAGAAGATGGTGAAACACACATCCAGGTCGTTATTCGATGTAGAAGACGCTCGGATCGTGAAATTCAGGAAAACTCCCCCATCATCGTCAGCTCGCACGGCGCCAAGAGTAAAGAAGTTACCATCGAGACCTCCGCACCAGTATCCAGCCTGGGCATCGTAACATTGCCACCAACGCGGACGTATCCTTTCGATCTTGTGTTTGGTCCAGAGGCAGACCAAGCAATGATCTACCATGACGTCGTCAATCCCTTGCTCGACGAGGTCCTCACGGGCTACAATTGCACACTATTTGCGTATGGGCAGACGGGCACTGGGAAAACGTGCGTGACCCCCGTATCGCATACTTTCGCTGCTCACTTCAGAATAGGTACACCATGCAGGGTGATTTAACACCAACACCGATGGGAAATCCCTCTGCTCAGGCTGGAATGATACCCAGAGTGTTGTTCCGTTTATTTCACCAGCTCGAGACGTCGGCGGCGGATTATAGCGTCAAAATATCGTTTGTTGAGTTGTACAATGAGGAGCTACGAGACCTCCTTGCGAACGAACTCCCTGCTCCGGCAGGTTCAACCCAACCGATGGGCAAGGGGGGCCCGTCTGATAACCAGGGTGGTATGAAGATATTCGACGATGCTAGCAAGAAAGGTGTCTTCATCCAGGGTCTGGAAGAGATACCTGTCAAGGACGCTGCTGATGCTCTGGCTCTCCTGACCAAGGGCAGCCATCGTCGCCAGATCGCAGCAACCAAGTTCAATGATCATTCTAGTCGTTCTCATTCCGTGTTCTCCATCACTGTGCACACGAAAGAGACTTCATCGATAGGGGATGACCTATTAAAAGTCGGAAAACTTAATCTCGTCGACCTTGCTGGGTCAGAAAATATAGGTCGCTCCGGTGCCGAGAATAAAAGGGCAAGAGAGGCTGGCATGATCAACCAGAGCCTGCTAACTCTCGGACGCGTCATCAATGCACTAGTCGATCGCTCGTCCCACGTACCATATCGGGAGTCCAAACTCACCCGTCTTCTCCAAGACTCGTTGGGGGGCCGCACCAAGACTTGTATCATCGCGACCATCTCGCCGGCAAGGTCCAATATGGAGGAGACCCTCTCAACCCTCGATTATGCAATCCGCGCCAAATCTATCCGTAACAAGCCCGAGGTTAATCAACGGATGACGCGAAACTCACTCCTGAAGGAATACGTCGCCGAAATCGAGAGGCTGAAGGCGGACGTCCTAGCGGCTCGAGAAAAGAATGGCATTTTCTTTTCCGAAGAGACGTGGAACCAGTTGAGTGCCGAGCAAGAGCTCAGGCAGACCGAGATGGAGGAAGCAAAGAAGCAGATAGAGATCGTGGAGAGTCAGCTGAGGAGTGTACGGGAGGAGTTTGAACAAAGCATAGCGTTATTGATGAAAAGGGACGGGGAGTTGAAAGTGACGAAGGAGAGGTTGAAGGAGACGAAAGGAGAACTTCAAGTAAAGGAGGGACAACTCAAGTGGGTGAAGAGTGCGTTGGAGGAAGAGGTCGTTGTTCGGCAGGCCTATCAGGTCAATGAAACCAAACTCGACAGCGTCGCTTGTGGGTTGAAGCAGGTCGCTGCAGAGAGCATCGATGATCTCAGCGCCCTGTTTGATAAAATACGTGAGTTCGCTTCCTTCCTCATGATGACATAGTTGACCACTTGGCCTAGAGCGCAAGGCAAAAGCTTTCAGTTCCAATATGAAGGCGGTATCCTCTCATGGAAAATCGATGACCAATGAACTGGCTGCCCTTTCTGCGAAGCTGGACGACTTTATGAAGACCGCCAGTCATTCCACCGAGAACCTTCGAACCGAAGCGAAAGTGTACTATACCAAAGAACACGAGATCATGACTGCCCACTCTGAACGGATCGATCAACAGTTGCAACGCATCCAGGACTCTTTACGCATAATCAACGCCAAGGACGACGCGTCTACTGAAGCGATAGGTATTATGCAGAGTGCGCTTAGGGAATCTCAGGACACGATTAAAAGCTCGTTCGCTGCCTGGTCGGATGGCCTGCGCAGAAGCTCTCAAGTTCTGTGTAACGAGCTGTACTCCACGAATCAAAGCAACTTTACTGCCGTAGGTTAGATCTTGCTTTAGTGTTTCGGGAAGCTGAAATCTGCCTCTAGCTGGAAGGTGCCCTCGCGGCAATGGGGTCTCTCATCGACACGGCTGTTGACGAGGCTCTGTTGTTCGTCAAAGCGGAAGGCGAATCTACACTGCAGGCTAAAGCAATCACTGATGAAATGTCTCGAGCCGAAATTTCCCATCTTCAAGCTCAGAATACCCTTCTCTCACGAGCGCTCGAAGCCGAGAAGATCAAGTCCGAGAAGGCTAAGGAAGAGTTGGTCCAGCGTATATCTGGCCTTCTGGGTGATTTCGTAGCTGCACGGCATCAAGAGCTAAGCGAAGCCTTTGGCGCTGTCGTAAAAGGGAACCTGAGGATGGAAGATGAACTTGGCAAGTTTGGGCAGCGACAGGAGCGACTGATTGATCATGCTAGTTCTCGTGGAACTGAGATCTCTGCATCATTCGCGCGTAAAGGAGTGGAGGGCAAGAGGTTGCGCGATGGAGCGATGAAGGTGGTTTTATCTGCTTGATATTCTCGCTGCGTCTCATTAGTTCTCCAGTCTGTGAATTCTGCCCAAAACGCGCTCAAGGATGGACTTTTGGCGGTACAACAGTCCACGGCTACGGCAACCACCACATACTCTGGAGAGCTCCAGAGACACAGTCAAACCTTTCAGACGGCGTTTGGAGGCGGTCTTGATCGACATAATCGGGCAAAGAGGGCTCGCACCGAGACCACAAATGTAATGGTGACAGATGTGCAGGTTGACTTGCGAAATGTCCAGCGGGGATTGGCCTCCGGTTTGAGGAATGTGGAAGGATTCACTTCTCGCATGGCATCAGAGGTGTGTCATTTTATTCTCAGTACTGCCAATTGTCGGTATAATTTACCACCTACAGAGTACAAATCTGGCCGACTCAGTGGAAAAGCACCACAGAATGGTCACAACCGGCTTGAGTGCTATCCAGCAGACCTCTCGATCACTCCTCGATCAAGCCACGCGGGAGGACATTTCAACTGGAATGACACCTCGCAAACGGGACTGGGAATACGTCGATAACTGGGAACTAACCCAGAACCGCGAGGTGATTTTGCAACCCTGGAGGGGAGGCACAACGAGTGTCAGCACCACTCCGCTCTCTGTGGCACATTCTCTGCCTGAGGAGTCGCAGGATACACCGTATGGCAGCGTGAAAACAGATAGGGAAGACACACCAGATGATGATGAAGGGGACGGGGACCTTACCGCTAAGATTTCTCCTACTCTGGCAAGCCAGGCTTTACGGCCACCAACACCACCAGTGATCTCATTATCCTCGTCGACGTCGTCCTCAGCGACGCTCCCTGTCCCGCAACAATTACCTCCAATACCACATCCAGCCATGGTATTGAAGAAAACGACGGCTGTCAAATCCGGATTGCCAACGACAATGGGAGCGTTGGTGGATCGCCCAACAAATATTCTGGGTCCGAGAGGTTCACGAAGAGTCAGATAATGCGCGGGGAGAATACTTATTGCGAACGATTTAGCGGACGTTTGGCGGGGGATCTACCTCGGCGTGATCAAATATCACAACCTGTTTATATGACAGGTTTGTACGATACACACCAATAGTACAGCCCTGTTATTAAATAACTGTAATAGATGTACTGCTACTACGTACCATTTGGATTCCCGCACTCGATGCTTGCGTAAGCAAGGGTGCAACCAAAAAGTCATCCCCGCCAAAGACCAAGTAGATCTCGTCCACCGCGCCATGTTTCAACGCGATCCACGCGCAGGTGCATTCTTGGGAGGCGACCGGGTAACTGGACAGGACATCCGCGATCAAAATGGTGAGCGCGACCCGTGTGTTAACCGTAACCCCACTGACCGTCGTCCAGTCACGGCAGCACTTTCAATCGCCAACATAGTAAAGAGCTCTCTAGGCCCCCTTGGACTCGATAAAATGCTCGTTGACAACATCGGAGTAAGTGCGTTATTTTGTTTCCTTTGTTCGCAATATTTACTGCCAAGCAGGAAGTAACAATCTCCAACGATGGCGCTACTATTCTCTCTCTCTTGTCCGTAGAGCATCCAGCGGGAAAGATCTTTGTCGATCTTGCACAAAAGCAGGATAAGGAGGTTGGAGATGGAACCACCTCCGTGGTTATCGTTGCGGCAGAGCTACTTCGTCGCGCCAATGAACTTGTCAAGGCCAAGATTCATCCGACGACTATCATCACGGGCTACAGGCTCGCCTGTAGAGAAGCCGTGAGGTTCATGCAGGATAATCTTAGCATTAAAGTCGATGCCCTGGGGCGGGAGGCATTAATCAACGCCGCTAAGACTAGCATGGCCAGTAAGATAATCGGCAAGTGCGTCGGGATATTTTTTGCTAGTCTGCACCAGGTCTGATTTGTTTCAAAGCGACGACGATCTCTTTGCTCCTATGGCTGTCGATGCAATGCTCGCCGTCAAGTCAGTTAATCTTCGAGGGGACATCAAGTACCCGGTCAAAGCTGTGAACGTATTAAAGGCGCATGGTAGAAGTGCAAGGGAGTCCCTGTTTGTCCAAGGTTATGCGCTAAATTGCACAGTCGCTAGTCAAGGTTTGATCTTTGATCTCCTTTATTTTATTCGTCAGGTGACGGTTGCATCCAGCTATGAAAAAACGTATCAGTAATGCGAAGATCGCCTGCCTCGATATCAACCTTCAAAAGACGCGCATGCAATTGGGTGTTCAAATTCTCGTGGAAGACCCTGATCAATTAGAACAAATCCGTAAACGGTATGTTTCGTGAAGTTGTTGGGCCGAACACATCCTGATGGATGTGGTAGCGAGGCTGAAATAACTATCGAACGCATCCGCAAAATCCTCACCGCGGGAGCTAACGTCGTTCTGACTACCAAAGGTATTGACGATCTGTGCTTGAAGGAATTCGTAGAAGCTGGGGGGATGGCTGTTCGTCGCTGCCGCAAGGAGGATCTCAGGCGCATTGCAAAAGCCACAGGAGGAACCCTGATTTCAAGTCTCGCGGATCTAGAGGGAAACGAGACCTATGAATCCAGCTACTTGGGCGTAGCAGATGAAGTCGTACAGGAACGCATCTCCGACGACGAGCTCATTCTCATCAAGGGCACAAGGGTTGTCAACTCCGCATCCATTGTGTTACGTGGTGCGAATGATTATATGCTCGACGAGATGGAGCGGGCATTGCATGACACATTGTCCATTATCAAGCGGACCCTTGAGAGCGGCTCGGTTGTTCCGGGTGGAGGTGCGGTCGAATCCGCGCTTAGCATTTATCTGGAAAACTTTGCTACGACACTTGTCAGTTTTATTATTATTGTTATTTACGGGTTTCTGAATACGTTCTAGGGCTCAAGGGAACAACTGGCTATTGCAGAATTTGCCGCTGCCTTGTTATCAATTCCAAAGCAGCTTGCCGTCAACGCAGCAAAAGACTCGACTGAGCTGGTCGCGAAGCTCCGTTCCTACCACAATGCAGCGCAAAACGCACCCGCCGGTGATCCCAAAAAAGTGCTTCTGCGATATGGGCTTGATCTCATGAATGGTGACGTGCGAGACAACGTTGTGGCGGGCGTCTTGGAACCTACGTTGAGCAAAGTGAGGAGTTTGAAGTCTGCATACGAGGCAGCCATCTCTCTGCTGCGAATTGATGATGCGATTCAATGCATACCCGGTAAGGACCCGTGAATGGCTCGAGGATTTCCGTTTGGCTGACTGTGTTGGTGGCAGAACCAAAGCCGGAGGCAGATGGGCATGGGCACTGATTGTGTGGACACAAATGTACATTGTTTCGTTTATAATACACTTTAGTCGTCCCCCTGTCTGAGAGTCACGTGACCAGGGAATGCACTGTTGTTGTTTTCAATCTAACACGCTCGGTTTCGTCCTCAGTGGTCCATTCCGAAATCTTGTCCTCAGTGATCTATCTTTCTGCAGTCTTCGACGTCGGGTACTCCTTCTGGAATCTCGTTCAACGTTTAGACTAGTTCCTGCAGATATCTTAAGCCTTTGGGCTGATGCTATGCAGCAGGAAGGCTTCAAAGCCATTGTCTCCTCGGTCACATCTTCCCCTCAGATCGGACACCGTTTCCGGTCGTTGATATGGACATGTCTTGACTATGACCTCGTTCAGTCTGCTGTGTTTTATGCCGAACGATATCACGTTATGGACGAACACGACCACGACGCACGTCATCTCTATGCGACCGCCCTCCTCCGTGCCCGACAGTCCTATTCTGCGCTATATGTAGTGAGTGGCACTGAACAGGAAAAGTGCAGTGGCTGTCTAGAAATCAAAGGGAAATGTTGCATGGCTCTTTCGCGCTACCGGCAGGCACGCGAAGCTCTGGAAGCTGCTCTGGAGGATACGGACTATGTTTCATCGCGTGCGTGTGTGATTGGACCGCTTCGCAATCTTCTGATCTATTTCCCAGAGTCAATGGGACCCCGGACATCACGAGCTTTCCCTGAAGAAGCGGCTCTTCGCTGTCGAGCAGGAACGATGGCATTGAAAGGCAATTTCCCCGAGAAAGCCACCGCTAGCTTTCGTCAGGCATTAGCACTGAATCCACTCCTCTGGGAAGCATTTGAGGGGCTATGCGCACTCGGTCAGTGGCTTCGGTGTGGCCTTTCAGATTGTAACTCAGTCGAGCATCCAGGTACTGCGCCTGAAGTTGACGAGATGTTTCCACCCCGACCATTACCGACCAAACAAGTCCCTCCTGAAGAACCCCCATTCGCTAAGGTTATGCCAAGACCCACTGCCCCAGATGTCGGATTCTTTACCTCCGATGTTGCGGAAAACAGTTCTCATATCCGAGGCCGGAAAAATCCCCCTCAAGCATTCCGGATGGAACCACCACATGCGCCTCGCGACTCACTGTAACTCTGGACGTTCGATTAAGATAGTATCTTGGCTCACTGTACAATTTCAGAGTTACCAATGAATCATTCTTCCAAGCAGATGGCCACTTTCTCCAACAGATGGCAACACGTGGCCTTCGGATGGAGGATGCACCAGTTGGCCCATCTCAACCTCGGCCTCTTTCATCAGCAGACGAGACTGGACCAGTCCAGAAGCGTCTTCGTTCAACAACCCGCCAGCGGAGCGTCGATCTAGCGAAATCCAAGCCATCCAAGTTGGTAGTAGATGAACCCTTGAAAAAGGCACGCGCCCGCCCGGCCTTGAAATTTGCTAATATCTTCTCATCACCCGGTCGTCGTTCTCAGCCCATTCAAAACTTGAGAAGCTTTGTCGGAGCCGGAAAAAATGAGCGACATCCTGGTAACAATGGTGTTGGTCCGCGACGCAGTACGCGGTTGTTGAGTGGTACTATGAGCAAACAAGCTGGAAAGGTCAGGTTCTCGTCGTGGCATTCCGTGAAGCGGTCGATTCCATATACTGATTTGCATGCTTTTACTGCAGCATCCACCGTTGCGAGAGCGTCGACGCCAAATTGCGACCTCACGGTCGCGTTCAATAGGGTCCGATCCCGATGAGGACACAGTTGCAGTTGCAGATGTGGCGTCATCTACCTCGCCAGCATCAAATGCTCAATCCCCTCACTCCGATACTTCCCCAGCTCCCAGTCATTGGACTCCTGCTCATGAGCGAGCTGCTCAAGAGGCCTATGAACAAGAGATGGCTGACTACTATATCTACGATCTCATGCGACGATTCGCGCGGGCCACTAGAGCGATGTCTGTTTATGATTGCTATTCTTGTCTAACGGAACTCGAACACATGCCTTCTGCGCACCAGCAATCATCGTGGGTGTTGTCCATGCTCGGCCGGGCTCACTATGAACGATTGGAGTATGCTTCTGTACGTAATCTGGTCGCCGCGTTCTGTTTCATGCGGTTCATTTCCCTCATCCAACACCGCAACTTACGTGCATCTGTAGGCTGAACGCGCTTTCAAGGCAGCTCGTGCGCTGGAGCCTTATCGGGTCTCTGATATGGAAGTGTATTCGACCCTCCTATGGCATCTGCAAAAAAACGTGCAGCTTTCGTTTTTAGCTCAGGAGCTAATGAGTATCAATCCGCATTCCCCGCAGGCTTGGATCGCTGCTGGCAACTTGTTTTCGCTCCAGAAAGAGCGTTCACAAGCCTTGACATGTTTTCGACGTGCAGCTGAGCTGGACCCAAGCTGTGCATATGCGTTCACGTTGAGTGGGCACGAGTCAATTGACGAAGACATTGATAAGGCAATTTCGTTCTTTCAAACCGCATTACGTGCCGATCAACGACATTATAATGCCTGGTGAGTGATACAATATCCGTCCGCTTCCCTTTGGAGATGTGATAAAGC
>JBBPLK010000001.1:103668-128513 GCA_038089735.1 Exsudoporus frostii
GAGTCAATTGACGAAGACATTGATAAGGCAATTTCGTTCTTTCAAACCGCATTACGTGCCGATCAACGACATTATAATGCCTGGTGAGTGATACAATATCCGTCCGCTTCCCTTTGGAGATGTGATAGAGCTCATTACATCAATGACAGGTATGGTCTGGGGACTTGTTATCTGCGAACGAGCAAAATCCGACTTGCGGAATACCATTACCGCAAGGCGCTCGAGATACACCCTCAAAATGCAGTGCTTCTCGGGTGCGTGGGGATGGTGAGCCAATTTCGTCCGCGGTTGCTGATAAGGGAGTTGCTGACGCGTCTATCACAGGCCGTGGAACGTCGCGGAGATAAGAATGTAGCTTACAGTCTATTTGACCAAGCGGTACGACTTGCCCCCGACAATGCGCTGGTTCGCTATCGACGAGCGAAAATGCTGATTTCGATGAAACGATACAAGGTAGGGCCGAGACGGCGCAATGTTTATTATATGACGAGAGTCTTATCTATGATGCACAGGAGGCGATTGAAGATTTGCAAAAGCTTCGCGATAGCTCGCCCGAGGAATCGAATGTGGTATTCCAGCTCGCCAAGGTCTATCGACTTGTCGGAGATGAGGCGAAATCCGCGCAGTGGCTCGCGATTGCGCGTGACATATCGCCGAAAAGCGTCAACAAGCTGAAAAAACTGATTGATACGGTCAAGGATGATGGGGCGGGGGAAGACGATATGGACGAGGGCTGAGTCGTCATGTTTTGTGATATGTATGTGAGCGCTGAGCCGTGGTGGCGGCATTCTCGCGTGACATGGAATTATGGGGGTGTTGTGTCCTGTTTGTCGTGTGGCTGTGTGAGGGGCTTCGTTCCGAGGTGATCACACTTTTGAGTCACAACAAAATCTCGGTATTTCAAAATTACTATATAAACCTCTCTGCCCCCTCCCGACCTCCCCTCGCCCTCTTTTCTCCTCCCAACACCATGTCCGCGCAATAGACCTGCCACACATCCGGTCGTCCCTCTCTCCGCCCCCCTCTCCCCGCGTCCACCCCCGCGAACGTACCGTTGACTATGGTCAACAAACTCGCGCGTAAATCCAACAACGGCACCATCCTGTTCGAGCCTTTCATCGTTTATCGCATACACCGGCGAAACCACTCTCAATCCTGGTACGTTCTCCTGGAACCAGTCCGGTACTCGAGCCTGACGTCATGTCACACGACAGACACCGTACACCCCTGCAACAACCACCCCCCTTCTCACCTCAGATGTCAGCAGAGTACCCCACTTTATTCACAATGGCCCGTACCAAGTTGCATGCCGCGATAGGTGGCAGGGACAACTGTAACCTTCATCGCTGGGTTCTCCTTAAAAATTCGGTTTTTCGCTCACAATCTCCCCCCACACCATCCGTATTGAACGGTCCATCCGACTCCGTGTGTGTATGTTCTGAAGGTGTAGTAGATGACGAAGAAGACGGCGGTGAATTGGAGGAGTCGGACTCGTTCATGTTCCCCGACGCCGGCAAACTTATCCCTCGAGGTGGCACTGACATGACCGTTTCTGAAGCTGAATGGCTCGACACCCTCCTGGAAACCCTTTGCGAAGGTGAAGAGGACGAGATGTGCTCGGGTTCGGACGTTCGAGTTTCGGCCGGCGCTGTGGAGGAAGATGACGACGCATCTCTGAGCCCCTTGACGTCTCCCATGTCGTCCTCGGACGATCTTTTGAACCAACATGCGCACTATTCCCCCTCTACCACTGTTCCATATCCTGTTCCATATCCACCCTTCCACCCACCGCTCGTTGGCCCCTATGTGCTCGGTCCCGTCATCGAGTCCCCATTGATTTCTCCCCCAGCGGCATATGATGCCCTCTCGCGTGACGACATGGATGAGCTAGACGATCTCTCTGTGCCAGAAGCAATAGAGGATACATCTGACGACGAGTCGGACACACCGTCGACACCGTTGCTGGGCCGGTCCTCGCATCTCTTTTTTGGAACCTCGCTTTCAGGAGAGCGTAGACAGGAGGTATACATTCGCACGACAGGATCGGTATTTGATCGTTTCGAGCTCGACCCTCTGCCATTTCCTGATGAAGACCAGTTGAATTCGTATAATGTCTACGGAGAGTGCTAGCTAGTTGTTCTATGTCCCACATCTAATTCACGCTTGTCAATATTGCTGATTGTTGTTCGTTTGAATTGTATCTTAGACGTACGCTGTGTCCAAGTCCCAGAAGGTGTGGCCCTGGAGGGATAAGGGGGTGCGGCTGACGTACTGAAACGAAAGGCTATTGAACGCGGTCGGAAACGCGTCTGACGTGGGAAGCGCGCGCGAGTCTATAAACCGCACTTTGGCTCGTGGGATCAGCCAACACGCCTCCCGAGTATCGCCAAACGACCCACCCACTCGCATCATGCACGGCGTTTCCTTTTCCAGCCGGGATGCCCCATTGCTGTACGCCCGCGTCAGCCCTGCCAACGCGACCAACCGCACACCCACTTGTCCACATAGTCCCTGAACCGGTTCGCAAGAAACACGGCCTTGCACAAGCCGTCGAGTGTCCAGTTTGCGCGAATGACCCTCTCATACAGCTGCAAGTCGCAGTGTGGCATGTATAGCATCGTGGGACAGTCCAGCGAATGTTCGGCTCCCTGTCAGACCCTGTTATGAGTTTGAATTATTTTGGGGCGCACGATGGGTTCGCTTACTTGGACGTGGTCGAGACACCGCATTCCCAAGGTCTGGATCAGTCGTCTGTCTGCGTCCGTGAATACAGGATCATACACCGAAACATCGGCGGCGTCCTGTAACACGACACCCTTCAGAAACTGTCCACATCCCGTTTCTCGACCCACCCACAATGTCTGAACAGGCGCACAGATACCTGAGCAAGGCGAGTTGCGCACGGGCGTCCCGAGACGACGACGGGCTTCCTAATCCAAGACACAGCACTTTTCGAGGTTTAATGCTCGCGCTGCGGAGTGCCTCGTGGAATGTCTCTTTCGGCCAGAACAAATCTCTGTGGAATGGATGACGGACTCAATAGCATCAATACGTACCTTTGCAGCCTAGTGACCACCGCCCATCAGCCTCGAGCTCTTCTGTGAGGCGTGTCAATAGATCGGACGGGGTAGCATTCCCCCTGTCCTTCCCTTTTCGCTTCTTGCGTGGATTGACTCGAGTGAACGAGTCATACGTGAACGAGTTGCCTTCTGAGCCCTGCATGGACACGTTATACACAGCCCGAGTTCAGGAAAGGCTGTCAAGATTCAAGGCGATCGTTGAGAAATCCGACTGAGACCTTACCTGATTGACCGCTGATTACTCCCACAGTTTTTCGTATATACGCGGACACGTTTCGCGCCCCGAGATGTCGTTGGGAAAGCGGAAATGTTCCGACTCAGAACAACGGCATATGATACAACGGATCCTGCACGAATCAAATTACCGACATCATGGACCCCTCTTTAGATCGTCTGGATCGCCCACAAGTCATCCCCCAAATGCGTTGCGATCTCCACACCAACTCCCTTGTTGACCTTGCGCATCTCTTCCGAGCCCAACTTTGTAATCCCGACTGCCACCGCGTGTTCTTTTCCCTCTGCGTGGACCGCGACGAGTGAATTGGCAGGAATCTCAGATCCCGCTGGGGGAAGATAACCCCCAGCGGACGTGAGGCCAGGGCACATCATGTGGGCCCCCGCAAGCAGGAAACGTATTGCACCGCGATCTACGCCAACTTTGGGCAGTAGGAACGGATCTGCGAGAATGTGTCTTGGGCAATCTGGGGAACTAGGTCAGAGGAACCGTGACTCACACCTGTGGAGTAGTCGAAGGGTGGGGTACAAGGGTCCATCAAAGTGTTGAAAAAACAACGGTTCGCTATTGACGGTATATATCGAGATGTGCTCTCTGCTGTCTTGTCCGGTGGGTTCACGATGAGGTATTACAGAGGTCGGTGGGGAGACACAGACCATTTCACATGAGTTAAAGACTCTTTCTTTGGCCAGATCTGTTCGAGAGTTTCAGGCTGTAATTTCCACTGTGCAAGCACTGCAACCCGGATCGATCGCTGGACAGACGACTTGGGTGGTGTCTGGCTTGCTATATCAGTGGACGGTGAGAACCTGCAGGTGCAGTTAGCTGTCTGTCCTGTATCCCAGGGAGCCCAAGTAGCTATACTTTTTAAACATGATGGTGGTCGACTGAGTGGTCCGAGCTATCTTATCAAGCGTGACATCTGTGCTTGAGCTTCACCTAATATTCTACATTACTTCGATACCTTCCACGACCTATACTATTACATTAGATGTGAAGCTGCGAGAAGACATCGATAGCAGAGTCAAGTGTTGGAGGAAGTTGATAAGATGAAGATAGTTCAAGGTCTGGAGTAAAATGAGGGAAGCATGCATTCGTGTCAGAGAATCAAACAAAAGGAGTGCGAGAGAGATGGGAAAGAAAAAGGGCGGTGACGATAATGCACAAGCATTCTCTATGAAATATCTTCATCCTTGTCTTCTAATTGCGAGGGCTTCAACAAGCCGGGCACACGCATCGCGAGTTCTCGTTCAGCTTGAGCCTTCATCAGTGCCTCAGCTTCTTTTTCTTCGAGATACAGTTCAGCGTTGTCGCCAGAAGAGAATTCTTTAAGCTGGATAAGGAAGTCACGCAATGCAAGCTTGAATCGGTTGATATCGCTGTGGAATTCTCCTAGTCCAGAAACGAATACTTGGACTTGAGTACTGCATCACGGCCCGGTTAGCGGAGAGACGTCTCTGCCAATGATACACCTACTTGTGGACATGAGGGAATGCTGTCTTGAGTAGATTTGCGCAATACTCCTTGAGGAACAACGAGTTGGACATGTTCGGATCAGCCACCTGTCCTGGATTGAATAGCGGGGACTGGATCTGGTTTGTCTCGACAAGTTGGAACATTCGTGCAAGGAGGAGGCTCTGAAGCTTAAAGCCACTCTTGTGGTCGGCATCCGTAAGAACAAAGAAGATGTCCTGCAAGATGCTCAAAAAGTATTGCTGGAAGAAGGCGTTGCTAACAGCCGGCTCCGCGCTTGCAAAGTTGTTGACTACCTCGAGACACACTAGGCAGCTTCAATACAGAGGCTCACAAATAAGAGCATCGACGTACAATTTAGACCCGTGTCCGCAATATCCCTCATGGTATGCTTGATAGCCCAGATAATACTATCCATGAACAGCTTGAATTGAGTCGGTGGTATTCCAAGAAGAGCTATAGGAAAATTTTAAGGACGGCGAGTACGCAAAAACACCACGACGCCTACCAGGGAAGCAGTTGAAATTGATGGCTCTCAGCAACTTGAAGAAGCCAACACGGTGCTCCGGAAATTCGGCAAAGTCTTGGTTAATCATGTTGAGTGTGGGTTCAAATACAGCGTCAAGGATAGCAGGAACTTGGGGCGTAAGGAGAGACTGAAGGCACCGGAAAGCTCAACGACCATCTCCAGATCATAAAGAATAACTTACACCAAGGCGGCCAGTAATCGTTGCCATCACATTAAGAACTTCAGCGTCCCGCGCAGTAGACACATTGCGGTTATAGTCCCCAAGAATAGCGTCCAGGAGTGGCGGCATAAAGTTGACGTTAACAGCATCCAAGTCTTCCGCCTTCTTGATGTATGTCTCCATCAGCTTCAGGATCTCCTTCTTTACCGTCCTTAGTTGACGAATCTTTGGGGTCTTCGTCGCAATCACACCTGATAAAAGGCATCAGCAGGACCCATGCAAGTGCAACGTCAACGCCGACCTTCTCGTGCAACTGTCTCGCTAATGATGCCGCTGACGGCCTTGTAGAGGCCGAGCATATCCAGAAATACGCGGCCAACTTGGGGCAAATAGAAGCTACCGATGGAGGTGCACGCGGAAACATTGGTTTTCAACACGTTCGAGAGGATTTTGATGTTATCAAGATTGCTCAACACGTCCATGTTCTGTGCAGCCTGTGCCATCAAAGAGTCCCACTTCAAGAACCGAATCAGTCAGCGGACGGGGCGAGAGAATGCATGCTTACAGCATTGTTAGGCAACTCCATCAGTTTTGCGATCAACTTCTCTTGTTGAGCTTTGTTCGGCTGAGCAGATATCATGTATCCGACTGCCTCGTAGAATGTGTGCACCTTCCAAGAGTTCGTGTGAGTTCATGAAACACGGGGCTGAGAGACATGTATATATACTTGTTGAGGTGATAGGTCAACAGTAATTCTGTGCAACAACCGTAGAATTTCATCAACAAACGGTTCTTGCTCCCCCGATTGTTGCATGACAAAATGTCGACGGCATTTCTGAGAAATTTTGATAAAAGTATCACAGGCCATGTCCTGAACACCTATCGGCCAATCGTTCAAAGTAAGCTTAACGAACGTGATTCACATTTGGCGCTTACCTTCGTGTGTTTCATGCATGAATTCGAACAATTTATTGACTACAGTCTTCAGGAACTTCCAGTGAGCCTTGAGGAAGCGTGGGTATTGTCCGACAATGTACATGATGTCTGACGCGACGACAGCTTTGTTGTCCTTCCCCCGTTTGATTTCGCACAACCCAAGCAAGTCCTTGATCACGGTCACGAGGAACCGCTTCTCTGTCTCCTCGTCTAGAATAGATTCGTTGATGCCAAGCAAGACGAACACAGATAGATCACAACTCACTCATAGCTCCGGAGATGCTACCAATTGCCCAGCAGAGTGTGTTCAAGTTCTGCCAGCTCCATTCTGAACCGTCGACTTGCTTGGCCAACTTTTCCGTGAGGATGTTTTCTGTGTCAACGACGTCTAGATGGGTGAGATATACCAAAAGTTCACGCATCTGCTTATAAAGAACGATGGTGTCAATCTCTTTCATAAACTCCCGGACAATTTCGCCTTCGTCGTTTTCGACGATGAGAACCTGAGGTCCGATTAGAAAATATGGGCGGAGAAAAAAAAAAAGGTTCAAACCTCTTCTGGTTTGACCATCCGCTCGATGACAACAAGACGCAGGTTGCTTAAAACATCACTATAGATGTTCTTCCGCAAAGACATCCCGTTAAGCATATTTCCAGTTCCATTCCCAAGACTCAGGCCCATGAGTAAACCGCTGTCTCCAATGGGCAGCGCCTGGATTTCGTCGTACAGCTCCGCCACAAGCTTCGACCAGTATTCGAGTGTGATCTTGAATATTTCACGTTCATCGACTTGTGATACTTTCACCATATATAGATGGGCATTGAGCAACACGTCGCGATTTGCCTCGGTTTCGACGACTCGAAGATGGTTGGATAGAAAATTACTCAGGAATAGTGCAAGGTTGAGGACGAGTTCCTGACCAGAGTCGGAGGCGGATGCGTAGGCGGCGGCAATGTTGGTTGAAGGGGGGATCATACGGTTTATGGATGTCATGACCATAGCGAACAATATCACGAATTTAGGATCATACTCTGGCCCCACGTTGAGGCCAGCGATTTCAGCCAAGCACTTCAGAGTCACGTTACGAAATTCTGGAGCCTCGAGGAACTACACAGATATTAGAATGGGAGAGGAACAGACGACGGGACACCTACGCGGTTGAGTAGAAGATCGATGATGGTGGTCTCGAAGATGTAACCGAGAGGTATCCAGTTCAAGAACCTCAAGAGCGTCTCGAGAGTAGCCTTGATTAAACTCGTTTTTTGTGCCTCCTCAAGAACTTCGGAACAGAGCTTGAAGATCTCGCTAAACTCGCCGCACATCTGATTTTTGAGATTCTTGATCTTTGTCTGGGTCATTTGTTCTGCGGAATAGTCAAAGACCTCCTCAGACAGAAGGCGCAAGATGACCATGTTGTTCTCGCATAGCGAGAGGTTGGTTTTAGAGGACTCGACGAGTTCGGTTATAAAAGTTGGCCAGTTATGTGGCCATTCTTGCTTCAGAATCTGGAGGCGATAGGATGCATGAACGACAAAACCCTTTGTGAGACTGAAACTCACCTGGATCAGGGCGAGGTTGAGTTTGTTGATAAATGTCTTTTCCTTCCGCATCGTGACCTCCTCCGAAGCTACCTTGACAGTTATACCGACGACGAAGTTCCTGATGCCTAAACACGATATGAGTGGCGCGCGAAACGAGGAGGAAATAGCGGATACCTTGACGCTGACCATCAGGCAGGGTTTTCCAGCGTGTGGTGATGAGCTTCTCAAGGATCTGGAGACCGATGTACTACACGGAGAAGATGAGATGGGTCATGTGCAGGTGGACTTGTGAAAACCTTTGACTGTTGAAAGGACGACCTCTCCATTATCTCCGGAACTCTTGTCCATGCATCCGGATGCTCCTCCAACTGAGTGAGGACTTGCTGAGCCATTTGTTGCTGGGAAGAGGTTGGGTGATGGAGAAGGAGAAGGATAAATTAAAGGCGGACCTCCTGACCACGACCGGTGTAAAAGGCCATTGCGACCTTGTCCAGGAGGGGAACATCGAACTCCTTGGAGAAGTCCAGTAGGCCCTGGGGATGGAGGGTGACCATGGAGGGAGATCCGGAGAAAGGGACGCGCATACATACCTCCATAGCTGACGAAGATGGGAGATGACAGTCGGCACCGACGACGGCGAGAAAGAGAGAAAGATCGTGGACGACGACGACGGTGTTGGGCAGAGGGTCATCTAATCGTATTACGTAATACATATCGCACGTTTAGGTATCCTCGCCGACCTCGTCCCCTCACTGGCACCGCTCACCGTCCATCGCGTTACTCAGAGCCGAGCGCATGTATGTGTGCATAAAACTGGGTCTCGACGTCGTGCAGCACGATGACGAGCGACCTTGATCGGTGAGCCTACTTCCTCTTTCAACTCCGCGAAGGTCATTGATCACCCCTAGCCCCTCGTCACTCACTTGCCCCACCACCATGTCGGATAGCGAACACGAGGATAGTCCCCTCTCCCAGTTCTCTATCGAGGACGACGAAATAGTATGGAATGGTTCGCTCAGCGACACCGATTTCATTGTCCTACACCATCCCCTCCTGGATGCTCATTCCGTCCCGTCCACCCTCTCAGACTTCACAGGACGCCCTGGTTCAGACGGTGGCCTCTCCTCGGCACTCGACATACTCTCCTTGTGCGATCATGATTCTTTCGTCGACAGTTTGCCCACCAGTGCAGAGTCGGATAGTGACCGCGCACCTTCTGGGGCCCAAACCCGAACTGACAAGCCTGTGAGGGGTAGGGATTCCAGGAAAACCAGACGTCGAGCCAACTCGTCCAGAGTCACTTCCGCCAGTTCCGAGTATCATAGTGGAGCTAGCACACCTACGGCATCATATGACGACGCCTGCACTTTCATAACCCGGTGTGTCCCGCAACTACCTACATGGGTCGTCCAAAATAATTATGGCTGTTTCTCAGCTTCATTTCATCTCCGGTCAAAGGAAATGATGCAGAACTCGATCTGTTACGTGCGCTTATAATCGAACTTGGCCTTCGTGTCCCCAATGCTTCAGATCTTCCATACACACTCACTTCCGCTCGTAAGATGCTCAAAGCGGAAGCCCATGTCAATATCAAAGAATATCTTGCTACACGCCACAAGGGTCAGTCAGCTCTCCGTGAGATCCTGAAACCCAGCAAGAATGCACTTCGTAAAGACATTAGAAGGGGGAATGGAGCTTCACTGCAGTGGGTCAAGCAGCAGGGCTTACAGGTATTACTCGTCACTTGCTTCACATAATTTTCTTTTCCTTTGACTCGCATGGGTTCTGACCGCAAACTCACCGCATGTGTACAATCATTCACGTTGGGGTACTTGTGTACGTTAAACGTTGCTGTGAGACGTTTACTTTCCACGACGTCCAGTTGACAACAATAAAGTAATAAAGTAATAAAGATTGTGTGTAATACATACACTCCGAGGTATAGGGCATTATATGCCAGAAGATGTGACAGCAATAACCTCAAGATCAGATTAACTCTGAGTTCCGCAGAGACTCGCTCCAGGGAAGGAATGGAAGAAAAGGATGAACCAGAAAATCATCGAACACGGCCCTTTACTTGGGTCGAATAGAAATAACCATCTACTCGTTTTTCGCTGCGGCAGAGAGGAGTATGCCAAGGTCAACCACGATAGTGTTGACACCAAGGATGTTCTGTGGATTGCTTGGATCAGGAGCAGACACCGTTCCGGTCGGTACCGCTAACCCGCTGGCCAAGCCAGTACTCAAGTTGATCGAGGATGCAACGGAAGAAGTGGTGGAAGAAGTGGAAGAGGTGGAAGAGGTGGAAGAGGTCGTGGAGGTTGTAGGAGGGGGAGTATAAGCTGGGGTACTCGATGTCGTAGGTGGAGGGGTGTAGTCTGGAGTACTCGAGGTCGTAGGTGGAGGGGGAGGGGGAGTATAATCTGGGGTAGAAGTCGTAGTTGGCTGTTCCCAAGTGGTAGTGGGAGGTGTCCAGGCCGAAGTGGTCGCGTCGTTGTTGTACCACCATGTACCATAGAGTACACCTTCACTTTCGGGGGCGAAGTAATCGAATAGACCTCGGGAAAAGTCCAGGCCGCCCCAAGGGCACCCCATACACTGGTCACATGGGAGCAAAATGAGTATTTGAATGGGAACTGCTGAATGACGGATATGGTCTCACCTCATCCATGATGGTAGCTTGTGCAGTCTTTCCGCCATATTGAATAGTGATGGACAGGAAACACTGAGGGCCGGGGTATCCGTTGCCGTATTGATCGACGTTCAGTGCCACGATCTGAGATATCCTTGGTCAGTTTTTACGACACTACTGCACATGTAGCGATATTCACCCAATCACTGGCGACATTGGTCTGGCCACAGGCACCTCTTCAGATTTGGAGGTGCATGAGGATTCGATTTGCTGCAAAAAAAAAAAAAAAGACTCACAGTCCAACGTCATAGAAGGTGAATCGCGCCCCGGTGTAGGTTTGACGCTTATGGATATCGACATCGCCTCGTGCACGGAGAGCTACTTCTTGATGGCGTCTGCTCCAATGACTGGCTGTAACGAATGGAAGTATGAAGGTGAGAAAGCTGAAGATTGTCGAGACTCTGATAATCATGTCAAACATGGTCGGGGCTGTATCGTAAAACGAATGTGGTGGTGCACGGTGCAGCCTGGGCGGTGTATAACGCTCTTGGTCGCTGGAGCAGTTGGGTGTCGTTGCCAGACAACGTCGAGAGCACCGCCACCATCATCCTGGTCACGTTACAAAAGGAGCGGATATAATAATTCGGGCGCAGAACGGATCTATGGCACATATAACACCAGGTAATGGTACCGTCAAAATAAACATCCATCTCCGTATCTCGAAATGCCCAGTAGCAGAGCGATAGAATAATGTGGGTATAGCTCAGACGAAAGATTCGGGTCCATCAGTGCTCAAAATATGGTGCTGTCCATCTATGATATGAAGCATGTTGTCTTACTTTTACTTCAACCGCTCTCCCAAGGATATTCTGCAAATGGCAATGAAAAGGGGAACGAAGAACCTGCTCCGCCGCTCACTACACGGTTCTGCAAGCACTGAGGAGTTCAGCGATATACACGATGGCCGTGTTTAAATCATCAAGGGTGGAGTTGGCAGTCCCCCCTGCTACCGCTCCGGCAGAGACAGCAACAGGATTGGTGGTGGCCGTCTGGGTAGGGACCAAACTGGAGGTGCTCGAGCTCACAGTGGTGGAGGTGGAACTCGAGGAACTGGTAGTGGGCGGGGCTGAGGTAGTAGTTGGTGGTGGCTGCGATGTAGTCGTTGGTGGCGGGACCCAGGTGGTCGTGGGTACATCCACACTGGTAGGTGTCGGGGAAGGAGAGGGAGAGGGAGCGGGAGCGGGAGCGGGAGAGGAAGAAGGAGAGGAACCTCCGGAATCGAAGTCCCATGAGCCGTAGATGACACCAGCCGAGATATCACTAAAGTACCCGAAGAGGTCTTGCGAGAAATCAAGGCCATCCACCGGACATCCTGGGCACTGTCGTTGTGGCAATATTCAGTATGTGGAAAGGATGGGGTGCGTGAATAACCACACACCTCGTCCATAATTTGGGCTTGTGTTGTTTTTCCATTGGCTGTGATGGTGATCATCTGGAAGCAATATTGACCTCCGTTGTATTGCTAAAATGATGTGTTAGACGTGTCTTCTCATGCAGCGTAGGGAAAATGTACATCTGAGTTGAGTGCGACGATCTAATGATAAATGAGGGTGAGGAGGGGGCCCAAGACCCAAGAAGAAAAAACACGCACAAAATCACTCGGTACGTTAGTCACGCCGCAAGCGCCGAGTCCGACTGCGTAGTAGGTGAAGCGGGCGTTGTTGAATTGGCGCTTGTAGAGGTTGATTTCCCCAGGATCACGACGAGCCAGGTCGGCTTGATGTACATGGTGGCGTCTGCCCTGGTGTGCGTGTGCATGTGCGAGTGAGGGAGAAATGAATGGGAGGGCGAGAGAGAGGGCTCTGGCGAGGTTGCGAAAAAAGCGCATGATGGGAGTAGAAAGGAGTGACTGCTGCGGCACGAGGTGGGGGGGAAGGAGAGAGAGAGAAGCGAAGACCGGCGCGGCGGACCCATACCCTTTGTTGTAGCTTATGTAAACAATAACTCGGCTCGGATTGACAACGGTGGGATTCGTTCACGCTTTGTTCAATCTATTCCCATAAAGGCGGACAAGGAGACACGTATCTACAGCACACACACCACCGTCTCAGCTCCGCAGTGGCTGGATCACTGTAACCTGGGCGTGCAAACTCCTTAGATGGTCTTCCACGGGCTACTCCATCGACCACTCACCGTTATCAACTTGAGCGCTTCGTCGATCAGCAAAACTGGCGCGCTAAAATACAGCACTGCCTTCCACTCCGCCCAGTTGAGCGGTGTGATTGCGAACAGCGACGTAAAGAACGGGATGTACAAGATCCCAAAGTGCAGTCCCATACTCAACGCAATGGCAGCCACAAGGAATGGGTTCTTCCAGATCGGTAGTCGAAGCAGGCTTTCGTTCTCCGACAGGGAGTTCATGGCATTAAACATCTCCACCGTAACGAGAATCGAAAGACTCATGGTCGTAGCGTGTCGTGCCATCTCGTTCGAGAACATCTCGCACCCAATCTCGGGGAACATGCTTGTGCATTGATGAAAGTGAGTCTAGTACCAGTTTAGTCGTGTGATTCGTCAAGGGACTTGGGTCCACTCACGAGTTGGTGAAACGTGATCTGCGGTCCTCCAGAGTAGTAAACGAACCACCATGCATACCCAAACACCGTAGCGCAACCAACATAAATGCCAATCACCAGGTATCGGAAGAATAGCCATTTGCCCACTAGTGGCTCCTTGGCGTCCCTTGGAGGTACGCGCATAATGGAGTGATCCGCGGGATTAAATCCAAGGGCAGTGGCTGGTAGACTGTCTGTAACGAGGTTAACCCATAGCAACTGGACAGGAATCAATGCCTCCGGCATGCCCAACAAGACAGTCAGGAAGATGCTGGGGATCCAAGTAAACGATAACACAACGCCAGCCAGAGGTGATTCATACCTGACGACCTCGCCAATATTGGAGGATATAAGGTATCGAATAAACTGTTTTGTGTTATTATATATCAGTCTACCTTCTTCCACAGCTTGCTCTATCGTCGCGAAATTCGAATCCGCGAGAACCATATCTGCCGCGAGCTTGGCGACATCGGTGCCACTACCCATCGCAACACCAATGTCTGCTCTTTTCAACGCTGGAGCGTCGTTGACGCCGTCGCCCGTCTAAAAGATTTCCCGTGAGATAAGAGTTCGAGAGACCGACAGGAGAGTTCTTACCATAGCGACAACCATCCCGAGTCCCTGGAAAATGTCGACCAATTGACTTTTGTGTCCCGGTTCCGTCCTGCTAAACAAGCTTGCGCGCTGCACAGCCTGGATTTTCTCCTCCTGACTAAGTGTCTCGAGTTCTCGTCCTGTGTAGCTCTTGCCCGTCAAATCTTCATCTTCTCCAAATATCCCAATCTGACGGCATATCGCCTCAGCAGTCCCCTTATTGTCACCTGTGATACAAATTACGCGGATCCCCGCAGCTCTGCAGTTCGCGACAGCCAGACGGACCTCCGGGCGTGGGGGATCGAGCATGCCAACGAGAGAAACAAAGACGAGGTTTCGTTCAAAGCGAGCATAGTCTTGTGTGTTCTGGCTAAGGTAGTGTGTAGCATCGGTGTCCTTCGCGTCAACATAGGCCATGGCGAGTGTCCGTAGACCTTTGGAGGCGTAAGAAGTGATTTGTGCGAGAACGGTGTTCCTTAGTTCAGATGTCATGGGAATGTTCTTGCCGTGTACCATGACAGATGTACAGCGCTCAAGCACGGACTCCGGGGCGCCTTTAACGAACAGAGCGCCGATACCATTGAGACGAACCAGAACAGACATCATCTTCCGGTCCCGGGAGAATTCAAAGGTCAATAAGCGGGGTATATTGTGCTCATAATACTCGCTGACGGCACTTGCTCGAGCTGTACTTGTCATGGAGGACAAAGAGTCGGTGATTTCTGCGTCCGGACAGCCTAACTTCTCGACAAGAACTTTGAGCGCAGCCTCTGTAGGTTCCCCGACATTGCTGTAGGCACTCTTTTCCTGGCGAACGATGAATAAATGGGGTCATGTGGAAGTAAAGGACTGCATACCGCCTGGTATATAATTTTCGCGTCGTTACACACGGCACAGATTTCCGCGAGTCTGCGGATGGGGTCAAGGCTTAGATCAGAGCTCTTACCCCCTGCGCACTGGACAGAACCATGCGGTGAATATGTTGTTCCTTCGACTTGGTATTCCCTCGGAGATTTAGTTTGCGCATCGATGACAAGGAACTAATCAACCCAAAGGAGTCAGCGAAGGTCAAGATGAGCGGGATTAAATGTACCTTGGAGACGCTCATTTGGTTTGTGGTCAGTGTACCTGTCTTGTCGGAGCATATCACGTTTGTGCACCCGAGAGTTTCGACACTGGGCAGGTTTCGGACAATAGCATTTTTCTGAGCCATCTTTTTGGTTCCGAGAGCTAAACAAGCAGTAATGACAGCAGCGAGTCCTTCGGGAATGGCAGCCACGGCCAGCGCGACGGCGATCTTGAAGTAATAAATTGCACCTTTCAATACACCGTGGTGGGAGGGATCCCAAAAGTGACGGAAATTTACGAGCCAAACCAAAACACATATTACAGATATCACTTTGGCCAGCATATCACCAAAGTCGTCGAGCTTGCGTTTCAACGGGGTTTTCTCGTTGATTTGCTGTGATATAGAGTGGTGAATGTGTCCAATTGCGGTTTGTTGTCCGGTGAATGTGACAATGGCGCGTGCGGTTCCGTTTACGACAGTGGTTCCCTGGAGATAGGTTAAGAAAAAGGGAAGGATGAGGAGATAGAGATATAAGCGCACGGAGAAGAGCATGTTGGTCATATCTTGTTTGACAGCTTTGGAATCAAGGACGACGTCGATGGACTTGTTGACGCTGCTGCTTTCACCTGTGAGAATTGCCTGGTCTACACGAAAACTGCTGGATGAAATTGAGAAAAGCCTGCAGTCAGCGGGAATTTTGTCTCCGACGGCGACCGATACGATGTCGCCAGGGACGAGCTCGGATGCGTGGATGCGCGCGAGACGGCCGGAGCGGAAGACACTCGCTTCATCGGGGGAATACTCTTTGAGGGCCTGGAGCGGAGGTGTCAGAAGGTATGATTGGGGGGAGGGAACGGGCGACTTACGTCGATGGCCTTTTCGGCATTTGTTTCCTGGACGACGCCGACGACAGCGTTGGCAATGAGGATGAGAAGAATGACAGCGGGTTCGACGAAAGCACCAAAGGGACTTGAGTCAGCGGAGTCCTCGAAGAGGGCGAGGAGGAAAGAGACAGCGGCAGAGGCGAGGAGGATGAGGACGAGCTGGTCCTTGAACTGGTCTAGGACGAGCTGCCACAGGGGGGTTGGGGATTCCTCTGGGAGCTCTGGAGGGGGTCAGTGGGGGAAGGGGGAGCAAGAGAAGGGCGCACCGTTTCTGCCGTAGAGAAGGGCGTGGTTGGCAGCCTGGTCATTGGAAAGACCAGTGACGGCGTCGACTGCAAAGTGCTCGAGGATCTGGCTGGGCGCGAGTGTCCATGGCGCGTCGAGAATGGTCATGGCCGTCTCTGGAAGGAGTCTGCGCCTTCCACGTTTTCGCCAGTCCCAGTGGGGGGTCGAGGGGGGTCAGCTGCCAAACAACCCGCACAAACACACAACGACGACGCCGCCGCCGACGACGACGACAACGACGACAACGACGACAACGACGACAACGACAACACCGCGATCGACCGCCATCTCCCCATGGGCAACACCGGCTCGTCTTCTGGTCGTTCCCACCACGACGACACCGTCGACTACGGCCACCTTTCCCCGCAGGGCGTTTACACTGGCCCCAGAGACTGGAACCATCCCGTCGTCACCCAGCTCATCATCGACAGGAGACTCGCCCCCTTCTACCGCCCCCTCGAGGACTACAATGACGACTGGGACGACGACCAGATCCTCGCCGCACGCAAGGATCTCCCCGACTCCGACAGCACCATCTCCGACCCTCCCGCAGCCCGCCCAGACCCCCGCGACATCCCAAAGCCATCCCCTGCCCCAAAGCGCACAACCACCCTCAAGGAGCCCTCGCGCTGCCCAGAGGCCGCCCTCTACAGGGGCGCCGTCGAGTGTCCAATCTGCTTCCTCGTCCGTTATCTCCTCCCTCATCCTCCCCATCCCCATCAACCGCTGACCCTCTCCTTAGTACTACCCCCCCAACATGAACCACTCCCGTTGCTGCGATCAAGCAATCTGCACAGAATGCTTCGTGCAGATAAAGAGAGCTGAGCCTACCACAACGCACCTCGTCTCAGAACCCTCCGCGTGTCCGTATTGCGTGCAAGACAACTTTGGCATCGTCTATACCCCCCCTCCATGGCGTGCAGGCATCGGTAGCGAGGGAATGGTCAGTCCTCCCCTACCTTTCCCTTCTTCCCCTTGACCCCTCTTTCCTTTCCCTCTTAGACCCCTCCCTCCTGGGCTGACCCCCTCCGCTCACAGCAGAGCGTCCCTGGCCCCTCCAACACCCACAAGCGCCGTCGAAAGAGTTTCGGCCATGATAATCCAGAAGTTGTCACAACTGGTAGGTCATGCCTCTCCCTCGCCCTTTCATCCCCTCATCCCAGCTCTTAACCAAGACCAAATTCGACCTGACTGGGAAGCCAAACTCGCTGCCGTCCGCGCAGCAGTAACACGTCGCGCAAACAGGAGAATCATTATGCGACAGGTTGGAGACAGACTCATCCCCGTCGGTGTTACCAGTGGTCGTGTGCACACTCTTCCAACCACAGAGGGTGTAGATGGCCTAGATGGTGAGAGCGGGTCCCCTGGTAGTGCCACCGGCAGTCGGCGGCGTCGTGGTCCGCGGTCGGGTGGTCAGACCGACCTCAGTCAACTCCTTGGACAAATGGGTTTAGGTGGACAAGATTTGGAAGAGGTATATTCGCACCTTTTTCTCTTTTCCACCGATGTTCACCTTACACTAGCTCATGGTCATGGAGGCCATGCGTCTCTCTCTTCTTGAGCACGAAGCACAACAAAGAAGGGAGGGAGAGAGGATACGTCGCGAGGTTGTCACGGATCAAGCCGCTGCTGGGGCACCGTCCGCGACAAGCGGTGTTGACGAATCTGCTCCGCCAAGGGTCCAGTCCAGTGCCACGGCACCGTTGGTGGCGTACTCGCCCCCACAAGGCTCGCGAGCCGATGATCCCTCTACTGGTACTTTAGCTCGTAGTCGCTCATCGACGCCAGTATCAGGTCAAACAGCCTCTTCATCTCCACGTGGGACTGCCGTTGACCACCTGAACGACATCTCCCACAGTATCGAGCGATCCATTGGTCAATCCACGCTCATGACAGAAACACCAGCACCCGTTGGTAACGGCGAAGCGCATGTTCCCCATGCGTCCAGTAACGATGAACGATCCCGCTCCCCGTGCGGCGCATCCATTCGTGGACACCGCCAGCAATCAGAGGGCTTTGCGGGAGCCATGACGACATCATGTATTCCCCCTTCATCTTCATTGTCTGGCACGAATACTTCAGAATATCCTTGACGTCAGGTTGGCTCGACTTCATCGGTGGATTCGCCGATTACAGTCATGTCATCCGTGCTCTCGTGCGGCTGAACTGGCACATTGATATAGACGTTGGGGCATGTATCACACTCGGAAGACATGGACAGTTTGCGCAACAATCGTTCCGATCCATAGATTTATGAGAGCCAATCCGTTTTACAATGTCTTTTCTACCTTTGTTGGCATGACATGACACCAAGCCAGGTTTTTCTCTGCGAAGAGGGTTGAATGATTTACTGTAATAAATTCGACTGTCCCCTCCAATGCAGATGGTCGGAAAGTTTGCAATCACCTACAAGTTTTTCTGTCCTCTCCCGTGTGGGACAACTCCACAGTTATACACGCCATTCAAGTGCTATTTAATGTACCTCACCGCTCGCTGCAATCAGAACGATCATCCACATATGAGCGCTGATGTTGGCTAGAACACCAACAATAATACACGTTGGACGGGCGCTGCCTTACCACCACGTCGATCAAGATGATTAAGTTCACTGGATCGAATATTAACGACTGTTCCCAATCACAAGGTCGGAGTACACTGGTTTTCAGCTGAGACTGGCCTTGCAAGTTATATTGCGAGAACGAGACATGTTTGTATTAGGCGTTCCTTTTGGCTGAGAATGTAATCCTGGACCGAGAAGAGTGCAACACAAAGATGAAGACCTGCATGGCAGTGCGGCTTCCACCGCTCACTTGTGCGGATCCACCCATGCAGGTTTTACAGCGTCTGGATCCCTTGCCTGGATGCGGCGCACGTTATTCTCGTCGAACAGCCCAAGAAGGACAGACGACTTGCCTGAGCCTCGATCTGCTGCTTCAGGACCCGTTCTTGAGCCATGCGGGCAGCTCGATTTGCGTCTACTTTCCGCCTGAGATCAGGCGCCAAGGCCTGTGTGCGAGCCATCAGTAACACAGCCCTCCAGCGATTCTCTGACGTGGAAGGTCTAAAAGGAGCATCTACTCACGGCGTATGTTTGCTCAGGAGTTGGCACGGTCACTGCAAAAAATAGAACAAGAGAGACAGTCCAGAACAAGCATCAGCAAGGTCTGGACGGGGCCCAGAAGGGAGGCATACGAACCCCGCATAACGAGATATCCCGTGCCCATTACTTTGCGTCGGGTGCGGTCATTTGCGAGAATGCGAGAAAGTAGCACGACATCAGTGCGTGCATGACAAGCAAGGCTGAACGGACGCACAACCACCTGCCAGGAGCGTCAGCCTGAGCCACGGAAAACTCATGTTTGGACCCGTGGGGCGAGCCGAGAAACGTGTAGACGCTGAGATTCACGCAATCTTGCTGTGCAGTCGATTAATCTGGGTGTACATACAGGGTGCTAATTAGTCATCGTACGACCGTAATAAGTTACCGGGCAAGCTCTCTTTACAGCACGTCGAGTAATGGCGAAATATAACTTAGTGCAAGATGAGCTCATCCTTCCGCGTGCAGATACATCGGTATGGAGGACTGTTCCACGCTAGCTTTCTTGCGCTGAGACAAGAACCCGAGCATGTCTGCGCTGTTCCTTCGACTCGCAGACTCTATGCGTGCGAGTTCCCGCTCCCACGCCTGCACGTCTCCCAGATTTGCCCTCTCGAAAAGACCGCCATGCGAGTGATGCTGCGAGCTCTCGACAGTCAAGTGTCCACCAGAGCTCACAGTGGAGCTCGATCCCAGACGTGATGGCTCGACGAACTGTTGGCGAAAAAGACCCCGGGTGCTTGGGGGTGATTTCAGAAAATGCGTGGGATGGGCAGTTTCCGGTCGTGGCGGAACTGCCAATCGGTTGCTTTCATTTTGAACGTTGTCTCGTGCGTCAAGTGTGCTCGGCCAATCCCGAGGTCCCGCAGAAGTATGCGGCCGTCTCAAAACTTTGGGCGTGTTGCTGTTCCTTCCTGGATAAGGTGACGAAGCGCTGGATATCTTGTGACTGTGTGCAGGAGGAAAAGGCGGTCTCGTGGGGGGAGATGTAGTGTCTGGCTCTGAGACAAAGGTCTGGCGAGGACTGTGCGGTGGCGATGGAAGTTGTTCGGTGTGCTGGTCACGCTTGCCACGCCGAGGAGACTTTGATTTCGAGCGTCCCGAAGCGGTGTTCACCCAATCGCTGTACCGAGAAAGTGCAAGCTGCCTTTGTAGGTCGTTCGTGGACACTATGGTAAGTTCCTTGTCTTCAAGTTCTATAGTTTCCGCAGAGCTCGCCAGCGAAGAGACGATCAACTTGGACAGGATTGTTTAGTGCGGGTGATGATAAAAGAAACGATAATCTCACCTTGACACGAAGAAAGAACTTGACACTCGCCAGGCCGGTTTGGACAGACTCCCCAACCGACCACCGGCTGTTGGATTTGGTATCCGGCCACGAAAACGTGAGATTATGCCGCCACAAACCAGAAGGGTCTCTGGAGAAACGGCCCGCTGATTCAGCATGCGCAAATATGTGGGAGGTTCCGCGGCCACCAGAGAGATTTGGCACAGACACGTCTGTGCTGTATTCGTGGTGCTGCAACAGTGGTCGTGAGGAATCACCAGAATATACAGATGACGAAGATGCAGGGTGGAGCAAGTTTTGCGACGAAGAATTGTTACTCCCGGGGTATGTCGATGAACTACTGTCTTGGTCGTGATTAGAGGAGCTTTGGGAATTTGGGAATGAATACGGCGGGAATCGGCAATGTCCAGGCGACAACTCGGAAGGGCTAAACCGGAAGTCACTGAAATGAATCCTTCGCTCGACAAAGGCGGACGCGCTGCGAACTGACACAGAGGCATCAAGGGGCTGTACGATGAGCTGTACAGAGACAATATCAAGTGGACCAATTGGATTGGGTGGTACGAGTATACGATAACGCAAGGGCGGTCCTCGGGATTTAGACCTTGATAAAGTCATGTTCGACGAAGAGGAAGGTGTCAACGGTGTTGGAGGAGAGAGACTAACTGGCGCATCATAGCGAACGAGGGGTAATTCGAAGTGTTTGATTTGACGGGAGCCGACAGCTGAGATGGGTATATGATTAAGAACTGATGGCTGGTCAGAACAGGAAGGGAATGGGGTGACGTGATGCACTCGCCTGCCTCGAGACGCCAAAATATCCTATACTCCTGGAAGTAGAGTGCGGTGCTAGGTGCAGTGATATGGGAAGGGATAGAAAACCGAAACGGGTATTCGGAATCCCCGACCTCGGACCACTCCTGAGTGTCCGGCTTCTGCCAGAGGGTGACCGAGTGTTCGTAGAGGACGTTCGTTTGGATCGAACCGAGGCGACCGTGGCGCGACTCATAACAGCGGACTGCGACAATGATGTCTTTGGCAAGGATGGGTTTACCGTCTTGCTCGATCTGGGTGCGGACGACTGGGAGGACAGTGTTATTAGTGGAATGGGGTGAGAGGGAGAGACGAGCACGAACGACCGTCGAATCGGAGCGGAGTTAAGCCAAGGTAGCCCTGGTGGGGGAAATAGCGGACGCCTTGATTGCCTTTTGGGGAGACGAGGGAAAGCTTGACCATGGCTTTCTCCGTGGACGTCGTGCCAGGCGGTGGTGAGAGTGCGAGGACGACGACGGAGACGACGAGGAGAAGGACGCGGGGTGGTGCAGAGACGAAGAGAGCGAAAGGAAAAGAAGCAGTCGAGATAAATAACGACGACAGTCTCGCCCAAAACGGAAGTCGACGAGAACTAGCCGGATCTCAGATCTCCATTATGTAACTACTCCCCAGAGGGGACAAGTGGATCACGTGATATGTCACACGTGACATCCTCTCTCCCCAAGCTTGGCGTGACGTCCACCCTCTCGTCCTCCCAAGCACCATGCCTCGCGCGTCGCTCTACGTTCCATTCCTCCTGGCCGGGATGATCATCACCGTAGGCGTGCTCTCTCTTCTCTCTTCTCCTCCTCACATGTCCCCAGGGCTCCACCAATTCTCTCTGGAGCAAGTGGCAGGTCAGCTTTTCGACTTGATCTTCCACCCACCGCACTGCTTCATTTTCTTGTCAGGACATGCAATGTGTCGAGAACTGTGACGATCCAGACCCTCGCAACCATGTTCTATACGAACAGCCTGTTTGGCAGACGCTGCAAATGTTCCGTCCGTCCATCCCTTTTTCATCTCCACTCCTCGCTAATTCTCCTTGTAGTTGGCGAAATGCTTTGTCAGTTTCTACCTTGCTGCATTCGTCCCCATTCTCGTCAGATTCTCACCCGCCACCTTCGCTTTTATCCTAGGCTTCCTTCCCGTTCTCTACACGTGGCTGAGCACGAGGCGCAGTCCTGCCCCCGTGTTTCTTCCTTCTGAACCAGAGCAAGATGAGCAACTCCGGGCTAAGCCCGCCCTTCCTTCTCAGGAGCTGCGAGGGTGGAAATTACTCCTTTTATGGTTCCCTGCCGCTTGTGATCTCACCGGTACCACGGTCCGTGATTTCCTATTCTCTCTTTCCCCCCGTCTTCCATTACCATCTCTCGAATGTGATAAAAACCGACCAGCGCTAATGCCGTGATTTTGCCTTCTCGTGGGACAATATACAGCTCATGAATGTCGGCCTTTTATACACACCCGTTTCCATCTATCAGATGACGCGTGGTGCGCTTGTCCTTTTTGTCGGCGTTCTCAGCGTGATCTTCCTCCGTCGCCGTCTTTGGTTATACCAGTTCGTCATTCACCTTGTATTCACTCGCTTGCCTAACTCGCCCTAGATGGGTTTCCCTCTTCACTGTGATGGCCGGGGTGTCACTCGTCGGTTATAGTGGTTCTCTCATCAAGGATACGGTCAAGGATGCGGTCAATTTGGTGACCGCTCACGCTACCGGCACTGCATCCGAACCTAGCGACCAAGTTGATGTGACCAAGGCCCTCGTTGGTATGGTTGACCATTTCATATGACGTGTGTCGCTCGATAAATCCTTATACAGGCGTGTTCTTCATTTTGTTTGCCCAAGTCTTGTAAGATCCATTCATTCATTCAGTTGTTGATCTGTTCAGCATGGTCTGTTGCAGCACGGCAACGCAGTTTGTGGTTGAGGAGAAGATCATGAGCCGCTGGAGTGTTGCTCCACTTGTTGCGGTAGGATTCGAGGGCTTGTTTGGTGCCCTGACGATCTTGTTGCTCATGCCGTTTATGGCGCAACCGTCCGTGTCTTCTCGTTCACCCTTTTTCGACCTTGAGAGAGGTTGGTATCAGATGATCAACACTCCGAGTGTGCTTTGGTCCGGTGTTGTGATTGCTCTCAGTATCTCTCTGTTCAACTACTTTGGCCTGAGCGTCACCAGACATGTGAGCGCTACAGCCAGGAGCTTGACCGACACCTGCAGGACCCTCTCGATCTGGCTGGTCAGTCTTGGGCTGGGCTGGGAGCAGCTTCTGTTCCCGATATCACTGTTGCAGGTGCTCGGGTTCTCTCTATTGGTGTAAGTCGACCAGTCGCCGAAGATACGATGTACTCATTGTCCTCGTCAGCTACGGAACGGTGCGTTGGTGATGCGTGAGGATACCCGCGGCTTACGATGGAGGTGTAGTTCCTGTTTAACAACCTGGTTCAACCACCGGCCTTCCTCCGCCCACGTGACAGCACTGTGGCGCCGAGGACCGGGAGAGAGGAGACAGAGGGCCTCGTGGGCGGGGAAGAGGAGTGAGAAGGCGAGACGGGACCGGAGATCGGCGGGAGACGGCGATCTGATTGGCGAGCGTAGTAGGTAGCGACCGGTTGTTCCCATCGGCGGAGATTGTGCGCTGTTTCACTGTCGCGTCGCTGCTTCTGCCTGCTCGACCCCCCATCCAACCGCACCCTTCGGCACCCCCAGCCCCCCCAGCCTCCTCCCCAGTTCCTCGACCACGTCGTCTCTACAGTCTGTCCAGTCACACCGTCTGCCGTGAAACCCGCTATGCTCACCTTGCACAACTCTGAATCCACACACAGAAATCGTCCACCCAGATTCTGCTGTAAACATAATACACCTCGTGGTGATCCAAGATCCGTTTCATCTCCAACAACCATCTTGCCGTCGTTCTTTTACCTCGTGCCATGCACGAAGCGACGTCCCTTCGACACGCCTCTGACAGCTGAAACGAGCGATACAAAGGAAAGGAAAGGCTACGTCTGTATGACGTTGCCAACGTCGATATCAGCTCTGCGTCAGTGAACAGTAGCTGCGAGTTGTCCGACTTCACGGTCGTATATGGAGCCGGGTCGAGCGCCGAGAATGCGGGCACTAATGAACAAATCGTCCAGGCGCTCTCTGGTGTCGGGTCGTGCATCGTCGTTCGTTTATCGTAGGCATAAGCAAAGAGGAGGGTGATCAATGTCAAGTAGACATTTCGTTCTTGCATCCCATCCATCAAATCTGAGAGCAGTCGGCGTTCGCCCAGCCCGGTTCAGGAAACATGACGTACATTCCTTTCGTCCAAGGCCCAGCATGTCCATTTTCTCCTGCTCCGTGTACGCGACCGGCGAGCTGTTCCCAGGTTCGTCCCAACCGATAAGCTCTTGAATATAGTCGTCGTCAGCGTAATCCGCCCTATATAACTGTCGGATCTGGCCTAGCGTTCAAGCAATGTGAATCAACAAACATGTAGTGTTCTTCGTCCCATTTTGCATCTTCATGCCTAATTCGCAGCTTCCGTCTGTCATCGAGATCACAATTTTCTGCATTGTCGCCCAACTCGTTGATCTCGTTCTCCGTGTGGCCAACATGCATGAAATAA
>JBBPLK010000001.1:128612-151190 GCA_038089735.1 Exsudoporus frostii
CCCGTATACTTGTTCAGAAAACCATAATATCTCCTGTATGAATCGAACTCTGCTGCCCTTTCTGGGACCGTCTGAGGCACCCGCCAGTCATTTTCTGCAGCTAAGATAAGAATGGTTAGCAGCTCGTACCACTCAGCTAGTCCACGCCACCTTTCAGAATTTCATCTTTATCCTCCAGCGTCAACCCTGCCGCTTGGCGGGACAGCTCCTCAGCGCCGTCTTCTCCCGGTGCCGAGTCGAGAACCTCTATTGATGGCGCAGGTGGAGGCTGTGACGATCGAGGGGCCAACAGCTTGGCCAGTAAATCCAAGTCCGCAAACATCTGCCCTTTAACAGCTTTGGCCAAAGTGATGGTCAAGTACCCCGTGCTTGGATCATAAAGTGCACTCGAATTGTCATCTTCAACCACCTCATGAGGAAAGTGTAGGCGTAGAAAATATGGGTTGATGTGGACGGTCAACAATGTATCGTCGACATTTATTTCAACGTCAGACGCCTGGATACCAGACGCGGTTATGCAGCAACACCGCGATGCCATCACCTAGAACTTACCCGGACTGAGGGGCAATACAGTGATATAATGATAGTGTCGTCAGTTTGGTCACACGAGAACCTTGGCGTGATCATCACTGATGGATCCGTGAACACAGGGACTCGGTAAAGTCAGTTGTAGAGTACCCCCTGGGTACTTGAGTTGTCGATGGCGCGTAAAAGCTGCGGCGATCTGACTATGATGAGCAGGGATACGGGGCAGTGGGACATCTGTGCTGTCTGACCTGGTTTCACAATCCACTGTCCTCTGGCGGACGTAGAAGGCTGCGCGAAAATGTTCGGGGTGCGATATGTGATATTTCAAGTCGCTCTTTAGCGGCCTCGTCTGAAGCTTAATCTTATCCTCAACACCTCGTCCCCCTAAAGCCACGTCGATGGATCCGCAAGTGAGTCGCATTGGACACAGCATCGATGTCACTGTCGACCATATCGCTCGTTCATCTAGAAGTTGAATGCATATCCGCCGCTCACGACGGTGGAGCAGCTCATCATTCGCGAGAAACGGGGAAACTGTATACCAATCTTCATCCTGCTTCCTGCAGATCTCATCACACCATGCATGGCATATCTCCGTATCGCGAAAGACTCAAAATACAGCTTTCTGCTCGAATCTGTGATCGCCGGAGAGAACATTGCTAGATACAGTTTCGTTGGTGCAGGTGCGTTACTTCTCTCAGAATACATGAAAGATGGACTCGGCCTTCTGCAGATCCAATCAAGGTTATCAAGACTGGTCCCAATGAAGAAATCACAGGGGATCCTATGGTAGCTCTGCAGAAAGAACTTTCAGCATACCAATACATCAAAGTCCCCGAAATCTCGACGTTCACTGGTGGTGCCATAGGCTATGTTTCGTATGACTGCATCCAATATTTCGAACCAAAAACTGCTCGAAAACTGCGGGACCCCCTTGGTATCCCAGAATCCGTATTCATGATGGCGGACACACTGCTTATATATGACCATCTTTTCCAAACGCTCAAGGTTGTCTCGCACGTATTCTATCCGAGGGATGCAGGGACAGCAAACTTGTCTTTCGTGTATCAAACTGCCCAATCCAAAGTGCGACGACTTGCTAAAGCTCTTTTGTCACCCACCATCCCAGAAGTTCCCCAAGCTCCGATCCGACTCGGAAACGAGGCTGTCTCAAACGTCGGCAAAGAAGGTTACGAAGGGTTTGTCACCCGACTGAAAGAACACATCGTCGCAGGTGACATCATCCAGGCTGTCCCGTCGCAAAGACTTGCACGTCCCACAGACGTTCACCCCTTCAACGCCTACCGGCACCTCCGCCGGGTGAACCCGAGTCCATACATGTTTTACCTGGACTGTGGAGACCTGCAGATTGTTGGTGCCAGCCCAGAGACACTCTGTAAAGTGGAAGCCAACAAGGTATACAATCACGCTATTGCAGGTACCACGAAAAGAGGCCAAACACTCGATGGTCCGTTCCCTTGGTCCTCGTCTGGTCAAGTTTGAATTTATGACAGTATAGAGGACAAGTTGCTGTCGGAGCAACTGTCTGCATCTGAGAAAGATAAAGCAGAACATATCATGCTTGTTGATCTTGCACGAAACGATGTCAATCGCGTATGCAAACCAGAGACTGTCAAGGTCGACCACCTCATGCAGGTTCAAAAATTCAGTCACGTCATTCATTTGACCTCACAAGTGTCCGGATTATTGCGGGACGGCCTGACGAGGTGAGCGAGTAATGTGCAACAGGGAAAACAGAACTTGCAGAAACGACATAGGTTCGACGCTTTTCGCTCCATTTTCCCTGCAGGTACTGTTTCTGGCGCACCCAAGATCAAGGCGATCGAGATTATATCCAGTTTAGAACAGGAAAAACGTGGTGTCTATGCTGGAGCTGTGGGTCGATTTGATTTTGCAGATGATGCCATGGACACCTGCATCGCTATTCGGACGATGACATTTCAAAATGGAATTGCGTACCTTCAGGCCGGGGGTGGTATTGTGTTCGATAGTGTGGAGGAAGACGAGTATACCGAAACCATCAACAAACTAGGTGGAAATGTCAGGGCTCTAGCTGCAGCGGAACGTAGGTCCGACAACGTTTTCGCTTGACTGCATGCTAACGAGCAGCTCAGAGTATTGGTTCGATGTGCAAGCAGAACAGACGAGGGTTAGATAGATACGACACGAATGATACAGAGCCACATCATGCTTCTGAACTTGAGAGTTTTTCCAAGATCATCATCCGGTCTTTTTGACGCTCCGACTCCTTCTCTCCCCCTTGCCGGGCGAGAATACCTTCTCTCCCGGCGATGCTAAGCACTCCGGATATTAATTGAGCAGTGCGTGGGCTTTCGTCGTTGGCCGGAATAGGGTACATGACGATACGGGGATCGACATTGGAATCCACGATGCCGACAGTCGGAATGTGCTGTATAGCACATTCACGTATCGCGTTCATATTAGCCATTGGGTTGAGGAAGATGACGAGGTCGGGAGTAATGAGATACTTTTGACTTCCGGATGGGAAAAGCTGTCTTCTGTTCGTGAGGATTCCAGGCAGCCATCGCTCCCCGATGTGATATCCTTGTTCTTCTAGCTTGCTCGCTGCGTTACGGACAACTTCTCGGAGGTCTGGACGTGTGCCGACGAAAAGTACGGTGCCTCCACACTGGGCTATTGCTCTGACGACGCTCGCCGCTCGCCGTAAAAGCGGGACAGTGTGATCCAAGTCGATGACAGTGAGGCCAGAACGGACTCCAAAGGCATATGGCAAGAAGTTTGGGTTCATGAGTGATCTTGAATGGCCAAGATGCGCGCCGGCAGCAATGAGTGCGGATACAGTGGCATGCGAAGGACCCACTGCACGGGTATATGCATGGTGGGGTTGGTAGGTATTTTCCCGGGTCTGGGTCGAGCCGTGCTCGCTGAACAAGTCGACTACGGTAAGAGCTAAGCATCAGCAATGAGCGGCAGAAGAAAAGCGCGTACAGAGAAGCTTGAACCGGGCTCTGTTCTCCTGCATGAGTCGCCAGTCGTGTTGGGACTGCAATGTCATTTCACTTCCAGGAGCGGTGTACATCGTCCTGATGAATCTCGGTAGACATTTCGTCGCTGTGAGCGATGGTTTCAACGTTCGGCTCGCCATGAAGGTGCGGACCAGTGGCGGTGTAATTTTCTACCATGAAGACGGATAAGCTTACCTCAGCGCTATCGATTTTTTTTTTTCATTGTTGGCTCTGCTCTTCCCTGCCCTCCACCACGACACTCTCCCTTCTCTAAAAGAAACTAAACGCTAAAAAATGGAAGACGACGCTTTTGACGGCGCTGTTGGCATCGATCTCGGCACAACCTACTCGTATGTATCATGGTCTTGATTATCGTCCCTGAACCCATATCTCTTCAGATGTGTTGGTGTCTGGCAAAATGATCGGGTTGAAATCATTGCCAACGATCGTGAGCATTCCACTTCGAACTACTCGTACTGGCCATGATACCAATCCCTGGTCACAGAGGGTAATAGGACCACACCGTCATATGTCGCATTTTCATCTGAGGAGCGTCTGATCGGCGATGCCGCCAAGAATCAGGCCGCGATGAACCCTCGCAACACCGTCTTCGACGCAAAGCGTTTGATTGGTCGTCGTTATGAGTGAGTCGCTTATGGCATGGAATAATATTGCGTGAGTTTTGATCCAATTCCCCAGCGATCCTGACGTCAAGAAGGTAATTGAGTTCGCCGTGTTTCGTGGTAGCATACACATCTATCGATTTCTAGGATATGACCCACTGGCCGTTCGAGGTTATCGAAAAGGAGGGATCTCCTCTGATCAAGGTCAACTACCTGGGAGAGGAAAAGACTTTCACGCCTCAGGAGATTTCGTCAATGGTGCTAACGAAAATGAAGGAGATCTCGGAGGCTAAACTTGGCAAAACGGTTAAAAAGGCTGTTGTCACGTGAGTTGAATATGTGATCGCGTCGTGTTTTTTTTTCGACCGTATTTCTCCAGCGTGCCGGCCTACTTCAACGATTCTCAACGGCTGGCTACCAAGGATGCTGGCGCTATCGCTGGGCTTGATGTCCTTCGTATTATCAATGAGCCTACCGCGGCGGCTATTGCCTATGGTCTTGATCGCCAATCAAAGGCCGAGAAGAATGTGTTGATTTTCGATCTTGGTGGTGGAACCTTCGATGTCTCTCTTCTCAACATCAGTGGTGGTGTTTTCGCCGTGAAGGCTACGGCCGGTGATACCCACTTGGGTGGTGAGGACTTCGACAATGCACTCCTGGAACACTTCAAAAATGAATTCAAGCGTAAGACTAAGCACGATATATCCGAGGATCCCCGTGCTCTCCGACGCTTGAGAAGTGCTTGCGAACGTGCCAAGCGCACTCTATCAAGTGTCACTCAAACAACTGTTGAAGTAGACTCCCTCTATCAGGTCTGTTGCAACCACGTTCGCTGTATCACTCCCCTCTCACAATGATCCAAAAGGGTGAAGACTTCTCCGCAAACATAACCCGTGCTCGTTTCGAGGAAATCAACGCTGTCATGTTCAAATCTACCCTTGAACCTGTCGAGAAAGTCCTCAAGGATTCTAAGATTCCACGTGAAAAGGTTGACGACATCGTTCTCGTCGGTGGTTCAACTCGTATCCCAAAAATTCAGTCCCTCGTCTCCGAGTATTTCGGCGGTCGTCAGTTGAACAAGTCGATCAACCCTGACGAGGCCGTTGCTTATGGCGCTGCTGTCCAGGCTGCTGTCCTCACGGGTCAGACCTCTGACAAAACTGCTGATCTTCTTTTGCTCGACGTCGCCCCTCTGTCGCTTGGTGTTGCTATGCAAGGTGACGTTTTCGGAGTTGTCGTTCCTCGGAATACCCCCATTCCCACGAACAAGTCAAGAACGTTCACCACCGTTGAGGACAACCAAACCACTGTCACTTTTCCAGTGTAAGCCTTGGTACCGTGGCGCTGCTGAACACTGAATACTCATGTTTCTTCATCAGGTACGAGGGTGAACGTACCCAATGCCGTGACAACCGCTTGCTTGGTGAATTCGAGCTTACCGGCATTCCTCCTATGCCTCGTGGCCAAGCTGAGCTAGTGACTACTTTTGAGGTTGATGCAAATGGCCTCCTGAAGGTGTCAGCTCAGGACCGTGCATCCGGTCGCAAAGCATCCATTAGTAGGTCTATGATTCATCCGTTTGTTGTGTACTTAGCTTCTTCCAGGCATTACCAACTCCGTCGGCCGTTTGTCCACTGCTGAGATTGATCAGATGATCAAGGACGCTGAGCAATACAAGCAAGCCGACAAGGAATTCTCATCACGCCATGAAGCGAAATCTGACCTTGAGGCATACATTCACCAGGTCGAGGGTACCATTACCTCGCCGGAGATTGGTATGAAACTCAAGCGTGGAGCCAAGCAGCAGGTTGAAGCCGAGCTCGCTCGTGCACTTGAGAAGCTAGAGATTGAGGAATCCACAGCTGATGAGCTCAGGAAGGCACAACTTGGCATTAAGCGATCCCTCCAAAAGGCAACTGCTGGCATTCGGTGAGAGGAATATGATACGCAAAATAGAGCAGCATTGTTCGATTGTCGTCTCGTGTCTGGCTGTCCCATTTGTTTTTGCGTGCATGACACACCTGAATCAATCTTGTTTTCATTGTGCATTGTATAACTGCACCTTGATTGAAGCAATAGTGCGATGGACCCACAGAATATTAACAGCAAAATGATCTATGACTGCTATGATCCCAAAGCCTTGTGAATCTGCAAGGCAACTTCAAGTGTCCACAGTTCTTCATCTGCACCATCACAGAGAGCTTTGTCAGCTTCAGCGATTGCTATTACACTTTTGGCCTTCTGTCGAGCAGGTAATGTTTGATGGACAATTATTTTATCATGCAACTGGTTCACTTGTGAGTGATATACAAATCGACGCGACCGCTCCACTAACCTGAGCCAGTAGTTGCGAAGCAGAATAGCCTTCACGTATGATAGATCTAACTTTTTTCCGAATAGCGTCGAAGCCTTCTCGCTTGGGAGCTGCTGGAGTATCATCCATCTGCATGTCACCCTCGATGTCCACCCCGAGGGTCCGCGCAAAGTCGTTCACAACTGCGTTTGGGACCACTCCGGCGATTTCCTCGATATCTCGTGGGGTAATCGGTGTTGGGGGAGTCGTCGAAGTAGATAGTCGAGAAGCTGACTGTAGATATGTTATTGATCGGCGAAGGTCACCATTGGAAGTGTCTATAAGTGTGGTTACAACCTCAGGAGTGACATTAACATGTTCTGCAGTGGCGATGTGCATGAGTCGAGACGATGTTGATGACGAGTCCAGGGGGGTAAATCGGAACTTTGAACAGCGCGAGGCCAGTGGCTCGATGATGCTGAATGACGCGGTCTCAGAAGGGCTAGGAAGGCGGATTGAAGTGCACTGACCGCGTGACATAGTTACAAACGAGACAAAAACGAGTTATTCGCGCATATGTCTCCATGATACGTCGCAATGCACCCTGAGCATCTTGAGTCATTGAGTCAGCTTCGTCGAGAATGATAATCTTGTAGGGCGGGCACGGGTATGAGTTGCCGTCCGAGGTAACCTTTTGTGCCCTCGGTGTTTGTCGGGCGAATGTCTTTATTTTCTCTCTGACAATGGAAATACCTCGCTCGTCCGATGCGTTCAGTTCAAGCACGCGCTCTCGGAAGTTGTCTGGACTGAAAAGCAACAACAAGTTAAACAGAATACGATCGATAGGAACTAACACAGTGCGCACCCAAAGAGCTGTCGTGACAAGGCAAGGATCGTGGATGTCTTTCCTGTTCCTGGTGGGCCGTAGAACAACATATGAGGAAGCTGCAAAGAGGATCAGAGGAACCAAACTTTCAAAGGAGTGGAAACCCACATTAGTAGAAGATAGTGCCTTGCGTAATACTGTCACTGTGTGTTCTTGAGCAGAGATGTCATCTATGGTCCGTGGACGGCTGGCGGCGGGGATGTGGTCAGATCAGCGATCGTGCAGGGAAGTGTACACACTATTTCTCCACCCAAGGCTGCAATGCAGGCACTGCAGATTGTTTGGATTCTGCCACTGTCTTGGTTTGCTGAGGTTGGAAGAATGCCATTGCAATATCAAGCTTGCTCGAAGTCGTTGCAGAGACGCGTCAGAGAACGCGTGACCTAATGTCGCGTATGACAAAGCGGCTCCCACGCCCTCCATCGTGACACACGCCGACGCGACCACCAGCACACCTTCTTCACGTCGGCCATCATGGCGTTCCCCGCCCCAAGTGTCGGTGAGTGCAGCGACAAAAAGCGTGTCTGATTCATTAAGGAACGTGTCTTAGCCATCCCTGGCGCGTGTTCATCGTCCAGTAGGCTGCCTGACCACCGTGGATCTTCTGTGCTGGCTAACAATCTCTCGCAACAGCACACAAAAATCCCATCATCGAGCTGAAGAATGGTAAAGTCATCTTCAAACAAAAGCCAGTGCCATTCGAGAAGGCTTCAGAGACCATGCAAGGTAAGTGCGACGCGTAGTGTCGCATACCCATCTTAATGCGCAACCAGAAATTGTAAAATTTCGCGAGATGCTTAATTCGCGTGTCCTGAACCAAGATCAGCCTCTGATCAGCATACCGGAGGAACACAAACCCCTCGTAGTAAAACTAGCCCAGGAGAGGTAGGTTGTCGATCCAGTGCTCCTGTGAACGCCGCCGACCCAGCCTAGTGACAAGAGTATTATCCCTCTGGCCAAGCAGATCCGTTCACTTTTACTCCCAGGTCCAGGCGAAGTCGAGGATGCTCACCGTTTGAGCCTTGAATCGAATCTTCCCCTTCCAGTAGTGGAGCAAGCAATTAAGATGGTGATGACTAGGATTAACTACGGCCTCGATAGTCCCCTGGGCCAGAAACTTCCTGCTGCAGTTTGTGTTTGGCGGTGGGAAGTACAAGACGCCTATAAAGACTGGCTGCCAAAGTCTGCTAGAGACAACGCGGATGCAAGACTGGCTGAGCGTATCCAGGTACGCGATGGCTTTCGCGCTGAGCTGCAAGTGAATTCCCTGACAATAAACAGGCAAGTGCGGACTTGCGTGCAGCCTTTGAGGGTCTCTCCCAAGCCGAAAGAGACGCTATTCTCGATCCAAAGGGTGTCGTTAAGCTTCCCGCGAAGAATATCAACAAATCCGAAACCAGTGCTGTCTCTGCAAGCGTTAATGATTCCTCCCAAGATCATACATCGAAAGACGCACCTGTTGCCGATGGCGAAGTGGTGAGCTTGTTGGACATCTTTGTCCTCCGGGGCTTGGGTCTGATATCACTATAGCTCCCTGAGAACCTTGCGCCGAAAGGACGTGTGAAGAAGGCTCCCGACCTGGAGAAAGCTGCCAAAGTAATACACCGCTACTTCTCCGGTTTTTCGGTATTCAGTTCTTGTCACAGATCAAAGATAAAGAAGATAAACGAGTCGCAAAGACAGAGAAAGAAAAGAAACAGAAGGAAGCTCAGGACAAATCTCGTTCAATTATGGCTAATTTCTTTGGAAAAGCCAAAACCTCCGTTTGGGATTCGCCCTCCAAAGACTCAAATGCCTCTGCCAACCCCCCGGTGGATAGTGAATTTCAAAGGACGTTCAAGCCATTCGTGTTGAAGAAGGACGCACAAATCGCACCGTATAACTGGTTCTTGGAGGGCAAGAGGATATTTCGCAATCGAATGACTGGCGTAACTCAAGAAGAGGCCATCGTTGTTGATGATGACACAACAGTGCAAGGTATCCCGGACCGGATGCTATCCGATGATATAGTCGTTTCGACTGCCCCGGGTGATTCACCTGCGAGTCTGCGGGAGTTTATCGGGGAGCTTCGCCAGAGTAGTCGTTTTTTCCTGAGAACGCACAAGGTGTCTTCACTCAAGACGTATAACCCTCGTGGCGTCCGGGATATGATGTCGCAACTTAACGACGCCGAGATCGCAGGTGACCCGACACACGTCCGTCATTTACTTTCCGTTCTCCGACACCGCCAAGTCTTCCCAGCCAAAGTGCTCATCTTTCACGAAGATTCACGCCCAGGTTATTATGGTACATGGACCCGTAACTCTCGCATAGTGGGTCCGCGTACACCACTCGAACGTGATGTACTGGCTCGTGACTATGGATATGATAGTGGAGAGGAATGGGAGGATGAAGCGCCGGGGGATGCAGATGATGTGGTAGATGCTGAAGATGACGAGCCAGATGCTGAAGACGTGGACTCAGATTTGGACAGCTGGCTAGTTGACGATGAGGATGAAACTCGGCCACCTCTCGATCTAGATGACTTGTCACCCCCACCGTTGGATCCATCGATGCCTCCACCGAAACGGAAAGCCGAAAACGTTGAGAAACGGTCAGACAAGAAGCGAAAAGTGGTGGTGCCGCTCGTACCGTACGTGAAAGGTCCGTGCTGGGAATCGTACGTCGGCCACTGTCAATATGATCCTTTCAATGTATATCGCATACAAATTCTGAATGGTAAGGGTCTTGGCTTCGCGTCTGTTACCGAATTAATTGATTCGTTTGTCAGACACCCCACATCCCATTGATCCATTCACCTTCGTATCTGCTGTTTCTGAGGAAGGACAGAATTCCCAAGTTAATCCATCTTTCGCTGTACCGTCTTTGCCTGGCGCAGTCCAACCTCCAGCTGGTACAGCGGCTCCATCGGCCTACAAGCGCACGGCAAACTCCGCGCCAAAGACATTTTTCCCCGAAGCACACCTAGGCACATTGCTCGCAAAGATAACCGACCTTTCCACTCCCAGCCTTGCTTTTCTCGTCGAGAGTATTTACCAAGATCTTCGTACCTACAAGATCAAAAAGAATGCAATTGAAGCTAAAGTGCGGGAGATAGGTGAAAAGTCGAAAGACAAGAAGGTATGGGTTGTCAAGCCAGCAGTACAGGTTGGTTTCATGCTGTCTTGTGATACCGTTGGCGCCCTAAATCGCCCTTCGTAGGCTTCCCACCAAGCCTAAACTTCAGATGTACAAATTGATCTTATACTATTCTCATTTTTGACGTTATATTATATCCTTTACACTCTGTTAATGAGACAACTGAGATCAGTTACAATCGATAATGAACGATACAAGATGGAGGGAAAATAGATAAGCTGACACCTAACCAGATTGCTATTAATGTCATGTAGTCGCCAAACCCCAGGCAAGCACTGCTTTTTGGAAGTCGTTTGCATCGGGCATCACACAATGAACATCGCCAGACTCTCCACCTGACCATACCGTTAGGTCGGCGTAAATTTCTACAAGATTGGCTACTCACGAATAAGCATCTTTGCCACCTGCCCGTCCTCGTGTAAGATAGGTTCAAATCCCATCCCTTTATATACCTTTAGACGTAGCCTAAGCAAAAGTGCATCAGCGAGTTGTCGTTGGTCCCAGCACGAGCTCACGTCAAGCCATCCAATTCGCGCTGATGATCCTGGGCTGGATCAGACTCCTCCAGCTTCCGCGCAGTCTCTTTCAGTGCAGCGAGCTCCGCTTCCTTGCTCGCCAGTGAGTTCTCAGCATCACGTATCGCCTTCGCAAGAGATATACGCGATGCGTCGATTTCGTTTAATCGCGCGGCATGCTGTTCCACCGTTGGGACATTGGGTGGTCGCGTTGATGATTTCCGTGCCGCGTCCAACAAGCGAGAGAGAGCTGTCGAGGTATGGTCTCACGAGTACAACTGCACAGCAAGGTAGCACACACATTTAAGATTGGTATATGCCTCATCGTTCTCTTTTTTGGCTTTGGCGTAGTTGACTTTCATCTGCTCTTCGGCGGCAGTGATGGTGAGGTAGTCGTCAGCCGGGTCGATGATCGTTGTCATCTCTCGTATAAGATTTCTGCTCAATTGTGTCGGTGTTCATGGTTATTGAGTAAAATGCAGTAGGATGGAATCGTACATGCATTCTTGAAGATCTTTGGATTGTAGTTCCCTAGTCATGATGGTGTGCACTGTGCAGGTGGGTGTTTGATCAGGAAGACACGACTTGTACCAGTCACGTGAATGTCACGTGCTACGCGTTCAGCTGCATAGCCACGGGAGTCAGATTAATCGCGACCTCATGGTCTGGTCTTCCAGTAAACAACACTACTACCATAACCAGCGATTGCACATTGCTCAACCTCAACATTTTTCTTCCAAATTTTTCCTGATAAACTTCTCACCGTCGCCTTGCGATTGCCTAAGATGAAGCGACCACCTTCGGGTCTCTCCAATGTCGTAGGTGCATTGAGGCTTGTCCTCTTTCCAGTCCCTAGTTGGTAATCATGGTTAAGGCCCCAAATCACAAGATCTCGGCCTGAGCCTCCTGGGCCAGCGTGCAGCTGAGTATCCAAAGCCAACAAAACGTGACCAGTGGGTGAAACTGAGATAGCATACGGGACGATTGGTGATAACCTCTGTTCCTGTTCGTCAACTAGTGTACAGTGATCATTGAAAGACCAACTATGAATGGCATCTTTACTCACATTCGCGCAGACCACTGACGTTTTTCACACGGACAAGGTTACCTTGAAATGTGGAAAAGGAGTTGTTGCCTAGACCTCCCCACTGACCGTTACCGCACGAGAGGATGTCGACATAAGGGAGTGATTCTTGAGGATTCCGTTCTGCAACGAAGTAGGTCAAGTCACCACCTACAACAGAAGTCAGTCAGAATTAGACCGCATGCATTCGTCAACTAACCGGCGATTATGTTGAGACACCTTGATTTCGTGGACATAGGAATATTCCTGGTCAGGTCAATTTCCGTCGGGACGATTATCGTGTTCAATGTGATGCCCGATCCAAGGCCAACCTGTCTGAGCGCTAGTAAGTAATGGAAGAGGCCAAAGATTAACTTTAACCTGCCCATGTTCATTTGCACCCCAACCAAGTACCCTACCCGAACTGGTATTGACAAAGCTGCTCCGACCGCCAGCTGCAATCTGGGAAACCTTAACGCCTCTCAATGATGGTATTTCGAACAAAGCGTCGCTAAATCTGATCTGACTTGATATCGCATTCAGATGCTCAGTCGCGATAGTCGAAGCAGACTCTCGAGGGGATAGGGACGTCTTCGTACATGGACCTACTACTGACCGTGGTACAAGTTCGACAGTGATACGTGAACTGTCTGCGGCGTCCATTGAACTCGAAGGTGCAGGAATTTTTCGCAGTCCGAGTTGCCCATGCGAGTTCGCGTCTTTGTTCATGGGGTGTGCATATGTGCGTCCTTCTGACGTCAGCGCTAAAAGGTGGTTGTTACCTGCAGCTATCGAGATAAAGCTGGAGTAAGCGATTAGCTGCCTGAACTTTACCACCATATTGATAAGACAGACGTTTCACCCCAGTTCAGCTTCTCCTTTGGGCAGACCTCAACAAAGTCTATGGTCTGTTGTTCTCGCCCATTCCAACCGAATACCCACCAAGCTGTCCGTGGTATGGGTAGCTTTTGCCCTTCCTCATTTGCCGCGAAGACATAAATTCTCCCGGAAGCTGAGAGCGCATATACATGAGAGTCCGTCAACTGCACCTTTATGATGTTCTATCAAGCACAAGCAGTGAACATGGGCGCTTTAGACTTAAAGAGGCATGCGTCCTACCTTGCCACGAAGAGTTGCCTTTGGTGCCTTGGTGTCTGAATTCGAGCCGAAAAATCCATCACCCCATTGAAAGACATCACCTAGAGCATCAGCACATGCTGCGTGCCTTTCATGGAGAGCCATATCTCGTAGTACTATGTTCTCCAGCCATTTTGCATTAACAGGGGTTTGGAACGTCTCAATTATGGGTGATTGTGGATCAATGAGATTTGACCTAACGATGAGGATGAAGGTTCAGCACAGCTGCATAGTGGTACGTGCACCTTACTTGTTAGAACCCCAAACCACTGTACAGAGAACTCCACTCTCATCCACACCCGTGCTATTGATCCGCTTTGAATGCGTGGAACTAACTTTGGAGGGCAGAATATGTGCTGCATCGTTATGGACAAGGTTACTTGAGAGGTACCACAAGAACACAGCGGTGGTGGTAGCAACCATTACTGCAGGGCGCCGTGGCATCAAGTATGATGTTCTGGTCGAGGTGCCGGCGTGAGCAGTACTGGAGCAAAGTCCTCGTAGCCTTCGGGAAGACGTGACGAGTGCATTTCGGAGCATCAGTGGGGAGGCGTTGTTGGGCTCTTGTGGGCTGCCTTTCAAACCTGAGCTGGTAACCTCTTAGTTGGGGGTCGGCTGATGAAACCGTTAAATCTCAACGGATACGTCTTACTTACCCCCGGCATGGACCCTTCAGCACCACAGACAGTCCTCAAAGGCGTCGCCATAACATGCGAGTTCGTCCCTTGTGCCAGCTCACAAAGTGTGCACTCTAACCTTCTGCCCTCCAGCATCTCTTTGTGGAGTGGCCGCTGGCCTTTATGGTGGCTTCAAGCATGGTGCACCCGCCAAATTCCTCCTCTACTCTGCTGTGAATAGTGGAATCGTCGCCGCGACATTTTTCAGTTGCGTTCCGAACTAGAGATCACATACTGTGATCGACTGACTTCTTTTTTTTCGACAGGCATACGGGAATACGTGGTTAGCCCTGTTCTGGTATCGAGACTCTCCGGAAGGCAATATCAGCTGCGTAGACAAAGGTCATCTCACCCCGTTGGTAATCAAATGTCGGAGGAGGCGGCTTCTCTGTCTTGGGCTGACATCAGAACATCTCGTTTGCTTGACTCTGGAATAAGTGGCGGACTCGCGGGTGGCGGACTCAACACATGGAAACGTGCGCTAGGTCATCTTGAACCAATTTTCTCTCCTCTCATCGTATACATTAGGGGGTAGACGTGGTCTAACACCCGGCGTCGCGACGGGTGCACTGATGTGTACACTTGTCCAGTGGTGTTTCAATGAGTTCAACATTTTGCGGATACACTATGTCTCTGCGAATTCGGCCGCTCCAGCTCAGCATACAATACGTAGTTCCGTCGATGCCGGTCAAAGTGCACCAGCAGAGCTTTCCACACCTGTGGCAATGCGACCGAGCTCAGATGGATCACCTACCTCCCACTCGCCAATGGAACGCATACTTTCGATATTTGGCCAACGCATTTCGGACGAAGAATACATGGAGAAGCTAAAGCTGGAGAGGGATTCTCACCTTCGTCGGATAGCAGAGCTTGAGGAGAAGAAGCAATGATTTTTTTCCCTCCGGATCATCTGTTCAGCTCGACAATTCGATTACAGCACATCAGTCTCAACAAGTAGACCATACTTCAATGACACCTGTGCCATCTTTTTGGAATCCGCCTATGATGATGGTCCCTCCTGAAAATGCGATTGAATTCACCTTGTGATTGTCCTTGCTTTCGCCTCTCCATTGGGGTTCCAATTTCAGTGTACCACCTGCAGCTGACCCGCAGATTCGGTACTGAGTGACTTTACCGAGGAGTGTGCAAGTTAGCAGCTCTCGTGGCTCAGTGAAGGCTCTGCAAATAGGATGAATACCCTTCAGGAGAACGTGGCAATGGACATACAGGGCAACAATAGGGCCTTCTGCGACATCTGCGACGATTCTGCCGTCCATTTTTAATCCTTTCCATTTACGTTGTCGTCTTTGTCGACCGCCTGAGGCTTCCGATGATTTTTCGCCACCAGTACCAATATACAAGCGTCCATCAGCAGTGCCTGCAGCTATTATGCCAGTTGGTGATACTGATAAAGAGAGTATGAATGGCGGGGACAAAGAAACTCCAGAAGATGGAGGAACCGCCACTGAGCGTCTGAAATCAGTACGCTAGATGCGGCGATATTGAGAACTAACTCAAGTCATCCCGAGAAAGTATGCTTCCTTGAACGAGGTCAAAATGCAGCATGGCATGATCATATCCCCCACTGACAAGTTCATTTGGACGACCTGGGATAAATTGGACTGACCCGCACACCTAGAAATAAGAGTGAAGAATCGACCTCGGGCGAGGGGTGCACTTACATTACTATGACTTTGTTTCATTCGCGTGATCTCGTTGGTTTGCAAATCAACAACCCCTACCAAGCCAGAGTCTGTACAAAACGCCATCTTGGTCCCTTTCACGTTTATGGAGAGCTAGTCGATGCGGTTAGCACAGCTAGTTCGATCTTGGGAGTGCTATGCCTCACTTCACCTAAATTATCGTCATTGTCGACACCTAGGTCCAGTGTCTGCAGGGCATCCGAAGACGTCAAGATAAGCTTGTCCGTTCTCAGAGAAAACCGAAGCGCCTTGAGTTACACCGCATGAGCCCTGTGAAGAGCAGAAACACGGCAATGTTCATGTGCCTTACCTGTCGGCCAGATGCAACCCAGAGGTGAGCGGCGGGAGGCTGGGAGTGGAAGGCAACGGAAGAGATCGGTGCTAAGCCCCGTATCGCTTTGAGGACTTTGAATGTATCTAGACTATAGAGGCGGACGGAACCGTCGTCTATGTATCCAAATGTTCTCAGTAGGGGACAATATCATAGTCAGATTTAGCCGTACCTGAACCCACAAGGAACTGTCCAGACTCGATAAAGGATAGACAAGAGACTTGGGCAGGGATTGGCAATGTTATGCGATGGCGATAACCCATCTAGTCCGAAGTCGATGTTCGTCAGCTTCCGGTTTCATCCATACTAGACTTTACTAGTACACGAATCTCATACCTTCATGGCTAACATCTCAAACACAATTCTTGTACCCAAGTCGCTCGAGGATCTTGGACATATTTTGCAGAATGATACCAAGATCAAAGTAGCGGGTCGGTTGCAGCCCTCGGTTTGAACTGCTCCTGGTTTAATCTTGCAGCACAGGGATAGACGGTGATTTGCTTCAGCTGGTTTTGTGGCATGTCGATCCTTAATTCCTTGGCTCAGTTGACGGTGTTCTGCGAGGAAAATATATGGTGAGCATGATTGATATCATTGTTCTCATCAACTAAGGACTGCAGTCGAAGGCCAAGTTCCTGAGTGCCGTATCTTCAGGTGGTTTTGGATTTTGCAGTGTCATCTTGTCAGTCAAATGTCCCTCTCGTCATTAGCTATTTTTGACTCAGCGTGTTTAACTCCTCACAGCGGTTGGGACATCCATGATGCGGTTTACACGCGTGAACTCGCAATCTCCAACCGAGAAAATGGCTACCGGGATGTTCTGGCTCAAGTAGACCTCTCAACCTACCGTAGGATTCCATGGGAAAACAACGTGCCCTTTTTTCTTGTCTCCTTTTTAGATCCAATCTCGTTAAAGCCCTTATGCGTTGACCCGCGTGGTGTCCTCCGTTTAACATGTGAGCGCGCCGTGGAAATGGGTCTCAAGTGTATTGCGGGTGTCGAGTACGAGGTGAGCTTTCTTATATGCTCAGGATTGCTGTACTTATGCAGTCTAGTATTTTAACTTCAAAGGTGAACATCATGAGCAAAGCGCACCTCATGTTGACATATAATTACAGAGACGGCCGAGTCTGTTGCTCAGAAAAAGTTCTCTGGGCTTCAGCCACTCACCCCCGGAAGTCAGTTGGTTCCATCCAGTCCTAATTTCGAACAATAGTCTAAACGAGTAACGGTCGAAAGTGCATGGATACTCCCTTCTCCGCACCCAGCTGAATCAGGTGTTCTTTGACGAGTTGTTTGACGAAAGCATCAAGTTCCAGATCGAAATAGAGGGACATCGTACGTAGTGACACAGCTCTCAACAGCTACGTTAAGTGTTCATACACCTCAGACACGGAAACCGGTCCTGGAGTACTAGAGACTGCATTAGCTTATACTTCAGCTCTGCGAATGGCCGACAACGCAATACTGTTCAAGTTTTTGGCGAAGAGCATCGGGATGAAGCATGGGGTTATTCCGAGTTTTATGGCGAAGCCTTGGGGAAATGTAAGTGATTTGTCACGGGCCTCACAAGATCTTAGTCGTGACACGCATTCAGTTGCCTGGATGTAGTGGGTGAGCCGTCAACCAGGATGCATACCGCGAACAGACGAGCTCATCACCTCGAAGCCATACTCATGTTTCGCTCCAAGATCTATCCGGGTTAAATATCTTTGCGTATTCCAATCCTCAGTTTCCCAACGGGCGTCCAGATGCTGCATTTGAAGATACTAAATTCATTTCGCTGTGTGGAGAGCAATTCCTGGCAGGATTACTAGATGGACTTCCAGATGGTAAGTTTGGGTTATGGGGAGTTGGTAAAGATAGTTGACATTTCATTCTCAGTGATGCCTATGGTAAGGTGGTACTGTCATTAATCGGGGTGGTGCCTCATAACCAATTAGATTGTCCCTACCATCAATGGGTACAAGCGCCTCGTTGGGGGAGAGGCGTTCTGGGCCCCGAGCGCCGTAACATATGGTTATGATTCCCGAGGGTGCTCAGTCCGCATCATATCACCCCCTTCTGTCCCACCAGCGGCAACGAGATTCGAAGTCCGGGTATCAGGAGCAGACATGAATCCGTACTTCACCCTCAGTGCTATCTTTAAATTAGGCTTGAGAGGTATTGAAAGACAAATGAAACTGACAACTCCACCAGTGAGCACATTTCAGGGCGGATCCTCTCGGAAAGAGGTAAGTGCTCGATGGTTATTGGTTTGACGACTCACCAACTTCAGGGATAACTCGAGCAGGTTGTCATGCTGCCATGTTCACTAGAAGCAGCGACTGCAAGGATGATGAGACCGGGCAGTATTGCTCGCGAAGTTTTCGGTGACGAGCTCGTCGAGCACTATGGCGGAACGAGAGAACACGAAGTACATCTGTGGAACCAAGCGGTCACCAACTGGGAAGGTAAGGGTAATGCTTCCCATAATGCATATCTCTCTGATTGTCTTGTAGTGGAGAGATATCTCGAGCTCGCGTGAGAGGCCCACAGGGCTTACGACGGGTTAATGACAAAGCTATATTTGGTTGAACACAGTTATGCAACATGGTTAGTGTGTTAATTACCCCCTTTGTCGCGCACAGTGTGGAACCACTTGAGAAAATGTGGGACGTCCTGTGATGAAAGTGAATCCTGTGGCAGTGGTTACGGAGGGAGAAGCATACTGCTGCTATCTGGCCAGGCATGCTACTCTCGGAGACAAAGGAGGGAATGCTGCCACCTGGGGTGCTGGAAGTGGCCATTCGCCACTCCACCCTTCCATCTTCTAATTCAAGGAGGCGCTCCACGGAGACATATCTCCCCTTCGTACCCTTCTCTTCTATCTTCGCAAGTTCCTCGTCCGCAGACAGATCGACAGGGATGGAAACGATTATTCTTTGTCCGTGCCGTTGGAGATTGGGAGGCTCGGATGGAAAGGTGACTTACCCTGATTTTGGAGAAGACTCGGCCAAGTGAACGGTCTGGAGCACGGTGAAAACACGCGGGGAGATGGGGGGTGGAAACGTGTAGTAGAGAGTCCAGATTGCTTGTGTTTCGGATATACGCTTCACTAGAGCAACTTTCTTGATGGGGGTGATGAACCTGGTAGCGGAGTGAGCCGTGGAGATGGGGACAAACGATGTGAGGGTCGTACTCTTTCTCATTCTCTGCTTTGTTCACCCCAAGTTTGCCCCAGAATTCGTCGAAGGTTGCATCCTCCTTTGTGTGTTCACTGACCCGACAGTGCCAAGGAGCCCCGTCTGCGGGTTCCTTCCGCCGGGATAAAGTGAGGACCTTGTCTTTTGCATACGCTTTTCCTTTCTTCCATGTCGCTGTCGAGTCGAGAAGCTCCTTTCCGAGAGCAATGATCGTGTCCTCCGAGGGAATCTCTGATGTACCGAGCGGTTCTTCACCGATCAAATGTGTCTAGCAAGGCTGCTACACACCTTGCGGCTTCAGAGCCGTGATACTGAGCTGGTAAGACATGATAGTCAACAGGGAGGGAAAGATGAAGAGCAATGTTCACGAAGGCGATGGTAATTATAGCGTGTGTTCGTTACTACAACGATGGTATCCAACGGCGACAACAGCGGTGTGTCCAAGAGAATGCCTGGATGGAGCGATCTCCTGGGGGCAACAAACGCTGCACTAGTCAAACATCACGAAGTCAAGGGCCCGGTCTTGAGTGCTGTCAGGTTCACGAGCCCACAGTATCGGCTACGCCCAAGAGCCACCTCATCTCTCGGAAGCTTTTCCCCACGATTGAGTACTACGCCGACAAATTTACGTTCGGTTCGCATCCACTTTTGCTTGTAAAATCGAACGTAGCCCGGGACGGTGGCGTATATAGTGTGGTCACGACCGATTGCGACCTGCGGCGGATGAGCATGTTGTGCATGGAAGCGGAGAGCAGCTGGCATACGTTTTGTCCGGGGTGGAACTGTGTTCCTCGTTGGCGGACAATTATGTTACCGGGGACAACATATTGATCTGGGGTGGTCAGCACGGAAAACACCCGCCCGACGAACTGCGCTACCTGAGAATTTCTTCAAGCCAAGACGTTTTCCGGGAGAGCCGCCGTGATTGCGCACGGTACCTCCGGCACGTTTTGTTGCGGTGCGGACAGATCCTGGACAAAAGGTGAGGGACACTGGCGTTGGTTGGGCCAGAAAAGACCGACCTAGAAGAGAGAACGGGCTGCTGGCGACTCGGGCGCAGCGGGAAATAAGAGCAAAGGGCAACATGCTGCAAGTGCTCGGTGCAGTTCAGCCACAGCGTGACTATAAACGAGGCGTGTCGAGTAGCGTCTTCTTGCCACATACCACCTCACTACAAGATGGTCCTCCTCGTCACCTCCGACAACGAACAATTCCATGCCGACAAGGAAGTCGTCGAGCGCAGCGTCCTTATTAAAAACATGCTCGAAGGTAAAGTCCCCTTTATCCCCTGCAAATCGCACATCTTTCCAGCCACTCCCTGTGGTGATAGACGTTGGCGAGAGCGATCAGCCCATCCCGTTGCCCAACGTGTCCTCTAGCGTGCTCAAGAAGGTGGGTGTTGTGCTTATCAATCGATCTTTTGTGCGTTCGCCACTCGGCACCGGCTGATCATCTGCATGGTTAGGTCCTGGAATACTGCGAACACCACCGCGGAGAGCCTCTTCCCAGCGCAGACTCTGACCAGACCCAGGATGAAACACGCAAGCGCACAACCGACATCAGCGAATGGGACCAGAAGTTTATCACTGTCGACCAGGAGATGCTGTTCGAGATCATTCTCGCTGCAAACTACCTCGACATCAAGTCCCTCCTGTAGTGTCTCGTCGATCCGTTTTCATGTCAACGCACTAAACTACACCAAGGGATGTTGGGTGCAAAACCGTCGCAAACATGATCAAGGGCAAGACTCCAGAGGAAATCCGAAAGCTCTTCAACATTGTAAATGACTTTACTCCCGAAGAAGAGGTGCGTACTTGCTGATGGTGGTTGAAATCCACACACTGAACTGCACCTCTCTTCGTCTTTTCACAGGCGCAAATCAAGAAGGAGAACGTGAGTTGCGACCTTTCTCGACCAAAGCATTGTTGTTGACGACCTGTTCAAGGAATGGGCCGAGGATCGATGAGCAGCATGAACAGTTGTAGAACCTAACGTATTTCAATTCACTCTAGTCTTACCTCTCATTTGGCATGTTTTCAAGTTAATCGCTATGTTGTCTTCACTAGCTTGAGTAACGGAGAGCGATTCATAAATGACTCAGACTTACATAAGCAGCTGTGGACGAGCGGGAACAATTTGACGTTGGACACCGCACTGTTCTGTACTTTATGTCTACCTTTCCCCATCAAGCTGCGCGTCGTTCTTGAAAGTCCACACATTTCGTCACCTGGAATGCCTCGAATTCCAGACATCCCTGGGTTTCGCGTCCCACGCGGTTCAGACCAGGAGTCATGGCTTAAAACCCATGTCGCAAGGCTTTGCCGGCTTGATCACGATCGGTGCGTGTACCAACGCTGCAGGTCCTCCAGCCAGCTTAATCCCCTCAGCTTCCCAGGAAGTCAGCCCGTCAGCTTTTCGCTAAACCACCTGGCGGAGCTCGAACGTAGAGAGTACTTCAAATATTCACCTTGTCACGCATCACAGAGCTAATTCATTCGTACAGCTACTGGGTATGCGAGAAGTCGGACGGGGTTCGTGTCCTATTCTTTCTGCAAACTGACCCAGACGGTGGAAGCCAAGCCGTTTATCTCGTGGGTCTTTTTACTGCGTTCTATCTTGACTCGGCCATCGACGCCACGCAGATTGACCGACACAACACGTACTACGAAGTTTCCGGATTCTGGTTTCCTCACCCGGACAGACCCAGAGAATCGCTCATGGACACTATATTGGACGGAGAGCTCGTAGTAGATGTGGAGCCTATGAGCAAGAAGGTACGTGCTAGACTTTTCGATGTCCAGCCCAGACAAACCTTTGCTTGTCTCTTGCAGGAAACGCTTCGCTATTTAGCATTCGATTGTCTCGTGTTCGATAACGAAAATGTCATGTCGCGATCACTTGACAAACGATATGGGGTATACTGGTGTTATATATCCGAGTATTCTCACTGATTGTCTGAGTAGCGCTTGAAAGAGCGTTTCTATAGACCATGGTGCAAAGTTAAGGCACAAATTCCTGAAATGGCCGAGCGCATACCATTCGAGTAAGCGACCATAGCGTTATCCCAGCTCAGTTCTTCACATGGATTCAGCATTCAGGTCAAGGATATAAGCTTCTCCTATGGTACTGAAGACGTATTCCGGGTGGTAATACCAAAGTTACAACACGGCAACGATGGCCTCATATATACCTGTCGGGAGACCCCGTATGTTCCGGGTACAGACCCGAATATGTACGTCTGCGAGCGAAGTTTTGTTAAACCTTAATTGCACAAAGCATCCCTCATGCAGACTGAAATGGAAACCACCCTCGGAGAACTCAATAGACTTCAAGCTCGTTCTTCGTTTCCCGCCGTCAATGTCTGATCTATCCCAGCCCGAGCTTCGGGCAAAACCTCTGTTTGGCCTCCATGTGTATTGTGGGGACGAACGAGGACAGCCAAAATACGAGCCATATGACGAGTTGCTTGTGGAGGACGATGAATGGGAAAT
>JBBPLK010000001.1:151289-178719 GCA_038089735.1 Exsudoporus frostii
GTGTGTTCCGCCTTGTTCACTGTCGACCCTTGTGCTTGATGGTCTTGCAGGTTGAAGCTTTCTGGGGAACAAATTGACGATCGGGTCGTCGAAGTGCACTGGGACCCTGAACATAATCGGTGGCGGCTGATGCGATTTAGAGACGACAAACCTAATGGAAATTTCCGTACCGTCGTGGACAATATCATCCAAAGTATTGTTGATGGCGTAGAGAAACCGATGGTTTGCCACCTCCCTGTTTACATACCCTTTCTAACATGTTCGACGTCAGTTGCTCGCCCGTGGCCCAGTCATTCGAAGCGCGTGGAAAGCTCGTATTGGCCAGCCGCAGCAAAGCACAGTGGGCCATCCGCCCAATGGCCGCGTCGCACAACATCCGCCACCAGCTGTCCAACTTCGATATGGACCTATCGCAGTCTCACAGTGGAGCAAAGCATCTGGCCCTGCGATTTTTGCAGGGATGAAGAGATAGGCATGCCACCTCCATTGGTACATACACATCACCTCGTCAAATATGCGTGCCAAGACCTGCAGTGTTCAAGTGTACCAACTACTCGGCCACCATTGGCAATCCCGCCTGGGTTGAATCTCTGGTGGCTACCCAAATTCGATGTCGTTCTTTGGGTCTCAGATCTCAGCTTTGACGGCCTGTGCAGTTCGCTGCAGAAATCACCAGTCTTGAAAAGACTAGCGGGTCACATTTAGCCATCAGCACAGCACTACTACCTAGTGCTTACTGTATCTGGTTTTTGGGGAGCAGGGCCTTGGCAAAATCGTACCTAGTTAAGAAATGAAAGAGAATCGAGAGCAAGAAAACAGGAAACGTGCGCATGTTCTAGTCGTTACAGTACTGATGGGTGGAAGCATGAGACAGCCGACTTTGCGGCTTCAACAACAAGGAGACAAAGAAACGGTAGATAAGAGACAGCAAGGTATATGCAGGGCATCAAAGGCATCGCTTGAGCGTGAATCGTCAAGGTAAACACAGCAGAGAAGTAGGAGTGGCTTCTCCAAGGCTGCCCATCTCCGCGCCAGATCCATGGGGAATCTTCACGTAGGGGATGAGGGAGTAACGTGAGAATGCTAGGATGAATGATATGCAAGAGATGGGTTAAAAATGCATTAGAAATGAAGAAGTGAATATGAAAAGAGATGGGGTTGCACGCGAGGCACGTCTGAAATTGAGAATCGTGGAAGAACATGGGAGATATCGTGGTGGCGAGCCGGCTGGAGAGTCGAGACTATTGGAAAAGATTTTGACCGAGGGAGAAGGAGTCACCGCCCATATCCGCAAAATCGGGCTCAAGCGAGCCTTGGTGGGACAGGCCAGGCACTAAGATTGAGCGTAAACCAAACAGGGGATCGACCTGTCGACCTCCCACCCGTGTCGGCGAAGGTGGGAATGGGATATGGTCGCCAAAAGGACAGGACACCGGACTTGCTAGACCGAGCTGGACGGTCTCGAGTGGTGCAGTGGGGAACTCTGGTGTGGACTCTAGTGACGAGTCTCGACCATGGCGACTACCCTGGGGAGAGTAGGGCGCGATGGAGAGGGCAGCAAATGCGCTGGGGGGGACAGACTGGAATGGCGGTTAGCATGTAACGGCGGGCTCGAGTCAGAAGCGTGTACCTGCATCGACTCCAACGCGAAGCTGTGTAAGGAAAGAGGCGCCTGGGGTGGCTCGAGGGAGCCTCCGCCGGCGGAGAGCGTCACCATTCCACCCGGAGGGACGCCGCCATCCACCTGGGCATCCTCATGAGCCTGGTCTTGTGGGTCGAGGTCACACTGGCCGTCATACACCCGCCACCACTCGATGTCCGCGAGGACCCGACGCTCGGCTGTGGCGGAGCCGGAGGAGCGACGGGGATGGATGGGGGTTGCGCGTGCGCGAATCCCGGAAGGGTTGGGGGACGAGAGGGAGGACGGGTAGGGCGAGGAGCGGACAGAGGGGGAGGAGAAGGAGCGGCGGAGGGAGGGCATGAGGGACGAGGAGACCTGACGAGGAAGACGGTGGGAAACGGCACAATAGGGTTTTATAATTTCTGGGTGACAGGGAGACGATGTGAATCAGCGTACAATGACCACCACCATCTTCCATGGCCCCGCCATCAACCCCCTCTCGCTGACGGCCTACAACGCCCTCCCAAGGTGCTTGATCGCCGTCGCGCACGATGGCAACATTCTCTGGATCGTCGACGATGTCGACCCAGCCAACCTGCGCGATACGATCGCCCATCGCGGCCTACAGAGTTATACCCTCGTAGACCTGAAACCAGGCGAATTCATCATGCCTGGCCTCGTCGATACCCACACCGTACGCAGCCCGCTTCCTCCTCTCCCCCTGCTCATCCGTCTGCCAGCATGCCTGCCAGTTTCCAAACCTCGGCGTGTGCGCATCCCCCCTCGTCTCCGTTTCGAGATAATTCACCTTTGCCTATCAGCGGAGGTGACTTGGAGCTCCTCGATTGGCTCACTACATATACCTTTCCCGCGGAATCCAAATTCAAAGACTTGGACTATGCCGAGCGCATATATACCGACGTCGTCCACCGCATCATCGCGTCCGGCGTAAGCGATCCAGCGATCGCCGCATCCATGGCTCTGATGGCTCTTAGACGACGACGTGTTGCTACTATGGTAGCTTGCATCGCGACTCAACCATGCGTCTCGCGGACATTGTCCACAAGAAAGGTAATCCCAATCCTCCGTCCCTGTCATCGCACTGACAGCGCATCCTAGGCCAGCGGGCTTTCGTTGGTGTAGGTTTGCTGTCGTCAGATCGCTGTCCTGCCTCCTCATCCATTCCACAGAAATGCAACATGAACTGGCACTGTCCGGATGACTACATCGAGAAATCTGTCCAAGAGTCCATAAGTGCGACCGTTGATCTCATTCGGTACATACAGGCATTTCCGCTCTCCCCGGCACAAGAACCACTAGTCCTTCCCGTCATCACCCCTCGCTTTGCGATTTCTTGCACACCAGAGCTGCTTGCCGAACTCGGCGAGCTTGCTGAGACAATGCCTGGTGTCGCCATTCAAACCCATATTTCTGAAAGCCAAAGGGAGGTTGAAGACGCGTTAAAGTACTTTAAGGCTGACTCTTACGCTGGCATATACGACAAGTTCAAACTTCTTCGACACAACACCATTCTTGCACATGGCGTCTGGCTTACGGAGAAAGAGATGGATCTTATCGCCGATAAAGGCGCTGGTCTCTCCCACTGTCCAACAAGTAACTTTTACCTGAGTAGTGGGATGGCGAGAGTGGGTATGCTCCTGGATCACGGTGTCAAGGTTCGGCGTGTTTGGGCCATTTACCTTCGAATTGCTCATATCTTCGGACACTAGGTCGGCCTTGGCTCTGATGTCAGTGGTGGCTACAGCCCATCGATCCTGCATGCCATCCAGATGGCCAGCATTGCTTCGAAGATGCTCCCCATCCAAGCTGAGTCGAAAAGGCGCAGTCACGAAGATGAAGATGAACACCACAAGTTTGTTCCCGAGCATACCTATAACACTTCTCCAGACTCGGCGGAGGAGGCACGGCAGCACCCTCAGCATCACGATCATCGCGATCGTCCACACAAGGAGCGGAAGTTCACCAACAAAAAACTTGGTGTTGCGACCCTCCTCTATCTCGCGACCAAAGGAGGGGCGGAGGTCTGTTGTTTACAAGATCGTATCGGATCATTCGAGCCAGGGAAGGCGTTTGACGCCTTGCTTGTGAGCGTTCAGAACGAACTAGGAAACCCTGCCATGTGGAGTTATGATCTTGAACAAGATCACAACCCCGAATCGAACCTGAAGCGGTGGCTGGAACGATTCTTGTTTTCCGGGGACAATCGGAACATCAAGAAGGTGATTGTTCAAGGTACAGTCATCGGCGGTCAGGAACACCAAGCATAGATGATTGATCAGTGGTGTACAATAAATATACATTAGGGAAGCGAACTTGGCACTATTACGACCGCGCGGACCGCATAATGGAGCCAGCTTTCTCCACCTGGTTTGGTGAAACCGCAAAGCCATGCGATAGCAAAATACACCCCAGCAGGTGACACCGATAAATCGGGTGCATTCATGTCTTGTGCTTGAAACGTCCAAACTCCCATTTGAAACAGTCCTACGAACGCCGCCGTCAGCTTACGCATGACAGGTTGAATGGATGCCTACGACGCAGTCAACCTCTTCGCGAGGTGTGGGCACCTCGCGCTCTCCTCCATCCTGTCCGTCCGGCCAAGGACCTTCAAGATCCAGCACATTCAAAACCAACTCTTTAATGGGATGTCTACGCACGTCACTGTGCCATCCGAGTTTCGTCACGGTATCATACACGATCGTTTGGCCGAGATGGCACCGCGTCTCGAGCGCATAGCCCGCCTGAGCGCATAGCGAAGTAATACCTGTACAAGCTCCTTGGGGTATGGGGTCTGCATTATGGTATATGTGCGTAATGGGTACATGTGGCAAGCCCACTCTGGACGGAGAAGGGGGTAATGGGAGATGGAGTCTGTGCGCTGCCATCCGTTCACCGGGCGCTTCGAATGCGACCGCAGGCAGCCCGAATGTGGAACCAAGGAGGGAGGCAAGGCTGCCTCCGAGGCTGTGCCCCACCAACCAGATGTCAGCACGGGGAAAGAGAAACCGCAAGTCGTTGACAAGTTTCTGGACTCTCGATGTTCAAATACATGTCGTGAAAAATGGCTCGACGGAACTTACCACGCCGGCGGTGTAAAATAGGCTGTCTTTGATGAGTGCGGCAGAGAGACATGAGTCATCGCAGCGTCTGTGGAGACCAGACCAGTCGTAGCAGTCGCATACTGTCGAAAAGACCCACGAGAAATCGACACGAGCACAACAGCAGGAAAAGAGTAGATTGTCATTGAGTTTATCCTTTTTGGATGTGGGACCTTGTAGTGTCGTGCCTTTTATCGACAGGACGACGGTAGAGTTATCTCGGGCGCGGAATACGAAGCCACGAAACCCGTCCTCGTCATTGTCCCAGCCGAAGGGAAAGCTCTGCGGGCACCTCAGACGGGGGTACGACCGTGCATCCGGGCAAAACTTACAGTGTTGATGTTCCATGAGGGTTCGAGTTCGTACCAGCTGTCTTTCCAGGGAAGTTGGTAAGCATTGGCAGCCATCCGTGCGAGCTGTGCAAGTGTATGCCTGTCTGTGATATCGGGTCCCAGGACCTGCGTTTCAATCCACTCCACTGGTTCACTCTGGGCTTCGTGGATGGACCTCCAGCGAGCATGTTGAAGTGCCTCGTGGGAGCTTGGCTTGTAAACAGTCGTCGGGACTGCTTTCAGTGACAGTGTCGGGCGGAAATGTTGCGGGAACGAGTAATCGGAGAAGAAGTGTGTTTGGTCTGTGTCCTGTGATCTTGCAGCAAATTGGTGAGAGAGATCGAACTGCAAGAGTCTGGGAAAGGCGGTGAAATCGGGCGGAGATGGGGTCGGAAACAGCTGTATCGCGCTGGCGATGGAGAAGACGGAAAGCGAGGCTAACGCCCGGATGTGCATGCTGTAGACTCGGATATGCAAGACATCAAGCGCCAACCTCTGTCGCTTCTGGTGTGAGAGTCAATGCCGACCGTCTATCGATAGAATCCGAATTCACACAAGTCGAGCGGATGGATCGGGGTCGAAGATGATATATAGAAAATACAATATACCGTACACAGGTGTGCGTAATAAACGGGGATCTCATCATGCCGAGTGGGCAGGATTTGAAGCGATCCACTCGCGGATGAAGGTACTACTCATCTTTGTCTGCTTCAGGATTTCGGCATCTTGGTGGTCGAGCTTGGAGGAGTCTGATGAGATGACGTCTATGACGAACGTTTGCAAGGTAGGGAATCCCTTGCGAGCACGCTCCCTGTCGACTGAAGGACGGAGAGATGAGTGGTGATAAAAGGAATAAGGAGAGACGTACTTGCAGCTGCGCCAGAGAGAGTTTCTTTGCTGACGACAAGGGCCTGGATATCGGGGTCGGAACCAGTGGGGCCATACACGTCCTGGAGGTGGACAAGTTCGTACTCGAGATCGGGACGGAAGAGCGTGAGGAAGGATCGTGTCTTGTCAGCTCTGGTATGGAATGGCTCGAGGAGATGAGGGTTTGATTTCTTCTTGAGAAGGGCGTCGACTGGAGAGAATTGAGCACGAGAAGAGGGGGGAAGTGGGTGGGATACCTGTTATACCGACGATGACCTTGCGACTTGCGATCCACGCGGCCATGCTAAGGAGGATCTTGTGGCCGGCATGAAGATGGTCAAAGGTACCGCCTAGGGCGATGACGGGATAACGGGGAAAGAGTGTGGATGGATGGATTGGTGCAAGATTCGGGGAAGGGGCTGGGTGGGGATGGGATGGGAGGAAGGCATGAGGGACGGAGGAGAGCGGGTCGGGGAGGGAGATGTCTAGGAGGGGGTGTATGGGTGATGTGGGTGGAGAGGGGGAGGAGACGTACTGTCATCTACGCGGAAGCAGACGTCGATGGCGGAGGGGAGGGCATCGGGGGACAGGACGCTGTTGAGGAGGACGGAGACGTCGAGGAGGAGGTTGTTCTGCCGGTGGGCGGACTTGGAGGCCTGCACGTAGACGTGGGCGAGGAGGGTCTGCACCTGAACCCAGGACTCAGTGCGGGGTGCGGTCGGGGCGAAGGCGTCGGAGAGGAGGATAACAACGAGTGCGTCCGAGGTGGCTTCGGTGGCGGCGGCGATGGCGGGGTCGAGATGGTGCGGAGCGTCGAGGGCGTCGAGGGCGGCGACGAGGAGGGCACGCCTGATCGTCGTCATGAGTGGTACCCCGTGGGAAAAAGCGTGATTAATCGGGAGAGGGAGCGTGTTGGAGGGACGTCCTTTGCCAACACCGTGTCGGGCGATGTCGCACCCCCGTCCCCACCCGCTCCCGCTCCCGCTCTCCCGCCCCGCCAGTCTCGACCACGACTCCCTCTACCGCCCCCCCCGCCCCTCCCGCGACCACCCCCTCTCGTCGCCCCTCACGATCTCCTCCTTCACCATCCCCGCCGTCCCCGCCGCGTCACACACCGCAACCCATGCTGGCGGCATTCTCCCCTCCGCCTCCTTCTTCCGTCCCTCCAGACCCCCACACTCCCCCCCCTCCTCCCCCTCCCCCTCCCACCCCCCTCCAGACTCCTTTTCCCTCTCTCCAATCAGACCCCATCCCTCTCAGGACTCCGACCTGCGTCGCATATCTGACTCCCCCTCCCTCCCTCGTCTGACCAACCAGCTCAAGCGCAGTCGCGATCCTCTCCTTCCCCTCGCCACAACTTTGCCCCCTTCCAGACCTCCTGATTCCCCACCCCCATCCGACATACGTCCAAACCGTTTTTGTCCAGGTATCACACGCGTCTGGCCTAACCTCAGCCTCGACTCCACTCGCAATGTCGTCCCTCCCTCCACAGCTCGCGAGAGTCTCCGTCGCTCTCACTCGGTCCACGCCCCCCATCCTCTTCCGCATCAGTCCATGTTTCATCCCCTTGTTCAGATACCCCCCAGCAGACCCCCATCGCTTTCCCCTTCTCCCAACATCTTCATATCTGATCCCCCAAAAACTTTCCCTCCTTTGTCTGCCATCCCTTTGACTCCTAGAAAGCGTATTTATCAGCTATATCCCTCACGTAATCGTTTCTTCTGTGCTGGTCGTCTCTTGACCGGCGGCGACTCTCTCTGGGCATTCATCGCATCTCTCGCGCTTGTCATTGCAATATCAGCCACCTGGTTTTCCACCACCTGTGCCTGGTGGTGGCTCAATGAATCTCCCGCCGTCGCCGCCGTAGGAGCTTACATGTGCCTCCTCACCATCTCGTGCATGCTTGCCACAGTAAGCGCCTTGTACCTCCTTCGTCCACAGATCATCCACCATCCCCCTCACATAGGCTTTTCGCGACCCTGGGGTCCTACCTCGCGGTTTAGATCCAGATCCTCCTCTTCCTGCCACCTCCCCTTCTGATGGTGGTGTCAGAGTCCCGCTTCCCCGAGACCTCAGGATTCGGACAGATACGTGAGTTGCTCCCCTCTCTACACGTATGTCACCTTGACGATCCGTTCCAGCGTGCGCGTCAAGTATTGTCTGACATGCAAAACATACCGCCCACCACGGTCCAGCCACTGTAAAATGGTAAACGACTTTTTTGAGCCATTCTACCCACATGCTCAGTCCACCACAGTGCGATAACTGTGTCGACGACTGCGATCACCATTGCCAATGGGTGAACAATTGTGTTGGGCGACGTAACTACACCTTCTTTTTCTCTTTCTTATTCTCCGCGGTAAGTAACCCTTGGGAAGTGTCGACGATGTTCTCATCTTGTGCCAGGTCTTGACTCTTTGTCTCGTCATCTGTACATCCGCCATTCATCTTTATCTTCTCACCCAAAAGGATCATGTCAATTTCCACGAAGCTCTGGGCCGCGGTGTGGGCAGTGCAGTCGCCTTTTCGTTGTCGATCTTGGTGGTGTGGCCGGTGACGGCCCTGCTTGCATACCACATGAGAGTGGGTGTCGCTACTTTTCTTCGTTGGGATGATCCGCTCACCGACACCCCTTAGCTTCTGCTGCTGAATATTACCACGATTGAACAGGTTCGGGCATCGATCTGCATGTTCTGAATTTGCGATTGATTCGCTCTCACAGATTAGGAACCAAGCGCATAAAACGTTGATTCCCGGTGCTGCTCCTCCCAACCCGTTCTCGTATGGTTCCTGGTGGTCCAACTTTGCTGAAGTGCTCTGTCGGCCGGCGGGATTTTCATGGCTGAACGCGCATGCGGTTGTGACTGAGGATAAGAGGCGAATTAATCCCGGTCTGGATGAGGCAGGATGGGGCCACGACGATCTCGAGGAAGTGAGACCGACGGACGAGTAGGCATTGCAGCACTTTATTGGTACTGGTCTTAATACAGCGTCACACATAATCGATGGGACGGCGTGAACACGGCAGGCGGGCGGTCGATCGAGGCTGGGTCGCGGGGATGAAATTTTGTATCTCCGACTGGAAAGTGGTCTTCCGAGGACACGGCATTTCTCTGGTACGCTCGTCACCCCAACTGCCCAAGTTGCGAGGGGACGCCAGAGGTACGACGAGACCATCGTCCATATCGACGGCCGAGTGCTGAGCATGTTCTCTGGACTTTAGCTGCGCTTCGACCGATCCGTTGGACGATAGGGATTCGGTTGACCGTTGCATAATTACTCGGCAAATTCGGAGTCACGTCTTGGTAGGTCGGCTGCCCTCCCTATGGAATCGTCCGCCCGGGACCCAAAGTCCAGCGAGTCTCAGCCGATAACAAGCGCATCGTCGAGGCCCCCAAGAAAGCCTCGGCAGAAGAAACAGCCAGATTCCCAACACCCTTCCCACTCGGCGCCGGACCCCTCCTCTTCTCGCCGCCCTCCTGCCCGTCGGCTTAGCCCAGGCGAGTCCAACCATCCCCGTCCGTCTCCCGTTCTCCATCCTTGCCCGTCGCTCATCCTTATGACGTCCTCCTCCAGCGTCCCGAAACCCAGTGGAAACCCAAGACTACGCTCGGTTTCCTGCCGCACGTGGCCCCACTCTACAGCCATATCCTGGCGTGCATTATATGATGAATCACAACTATCCCGTCAACCCTTCTCCCTTCTCCCAGCATCACTCTACCTCCGCCTACCCCGCAACACCCGCCATGAACGGCGCGAACGGCCCAGCCATCTCCCCCCAGTACTACCCCATGCACCCCACCGCGTACCCACCGGCCCCGCACGGATACGCCCCATATCCCCAGTATCCACAACAGATGATGATGTATGGTCCTCCTCGCCCAAACACCTCCCTTCCTGATCAGCAGCAGCAACCACCACCACAGCAACCACTCGTCAACTCCCCGTCCCCTGCCCAGATGCCCGCGACAGTAACAACAGGCAAGAGGAAACGAAGAACCTATGCAGCGCGGGCAAGGGATAGAGAATCCGATCAAGAGGGGCCTTCCAGCGAAACCCCAAAGCATAGCCCACCCATAGCTAGTTCTACTACTCCGATCGACACCAAGAAACGCACCAAAACACAACGCGCATGCGATAGCTGCCGTAGTCGAAAAATCAGGTTAGCACATTGTATCTTCCGACGCATATATCCTGCCTGAAGCATCGTAGGTGTGACGTTCTCACCGACTCGGACCCACCACTCTGTCAACACTGCAAACAATATGGCTTCGAGTGCACTTTCTTTCTACCCATTACGGAAACACGTTTCAAAAAGAAAAAACACGAAGAGGATGCTCCTGCTGAGAAGGAAAAGGATAGATCTGTCGACCTTCAGCGAAATACATTATCTCCCCAAACCGAATCCCAGATGGATCGTCGTGTTTATGGTCTGTTTTACAGCCGCTCTGCGGCCATTAAGCTGACATTCCATTCGGTCCCAGGGCCTACCGCCGCTGTACATTTACTACACTCACAAGCTACGATATCTTCTCGCATATACGAAAGCTATGATCAACGCTATGATCACACGTGGGAAGTGTCAAAGAACGGGGATGGCGTTATATCGGTACAAAACATACCTGTGGACGACAAGCAGATGTCGCACCCCAAGCCAATGGACTTGCGGCTCGATCCCGAAGTCGTCCAGACACTTGTGAACGCCTATTTCGAGGTTGTAGCCCCGATACTACCCATCATCACACAAGCAGAATTCCTTTCCAACCCTTCCCCGCCACCCATCCTACTTTACTCCATGTGTCTCGTGGCAGCCGCTCGGAGAGAGGTTCCACAGTCTGTTTTTGACTCGATCCGGCACACAGTTAACGGCGTAATTAAAACAGAAGATGTTCTGTCGACAGCATCGATCGCAAATGTCCAGGCATTGCTAATACTGAGCATGGTTGGCGACTGCCATTCACAATACGTACCCAACGCGTTGTCAGCATCGTGGATTCGACTTGGTACTGCAGTACGCATGGTAAGCGTTGGCGCAAGGAGGCAATCACGTTTGTTTTGACAATTAGTCTAGGCCCAAGATCTCGGCCTTCATCGAGCAGAGTCAGTCAAACAAGACATCGAACTTCGACGTCGGCTATGGGGAGCTTGTGTCATATGTGACAGGTGGTATGAAGAGCCCTGTGATGTTCTAAAATGTTGTTAGCTAACCTGTGAGAAGGCTAAGTCTGACGTATGGCCATCCATACATGATTGATGTACAAGATTGTGACGCGCGCCTGCCATCCTCCGGAGACCCAAATGATCTTTATATGGATGAACTCGTTCGGCTGAGCGTGATACTTGGCCGCGTATTGAAGACGATATATAGGTATGATTGTAACATGATATAGTGGTTTTTATGTTTCTGATCCTGCTCTTTCGTCAAGTCCTTCTGGCTTAATGTTTACGACGGATGAAATGTTGTATAGTCTGCTATCCGATCTGGAGAATTGGAAAGCCGATCTCCCGGAAAATCTCAAATATCGAGGGCCGGATACTCCTCAAAACGCAGGTGCGACACGGGACGAGGTTTCACTTTCTTCTTGAACCCGCTCACAAAAGTCCGTTTCCATCAGGTCTCCTGCATCTACTTTATTCATGTGTCTGCATGATATTCTGGCGTGTCTTCATGCGGATATCGTATACCTGTCCAGCACATCTTAAATTCGGGTTGACAGTGGAGACCTGGAGTGCTCTCGTTCAGCTCACTGGAGAGTCAATAGATTGGCTCGATGCCCATGAACGCATGTACGATGTATGGTTTCTGGTCGCATACGCTGCGACGTCATGTGCATTGGTGCAGGTATGTTACTATTACCATATTGGTGGTGGTATTTCAAGTGTCGAGCTGCATTCTAGTATCATACATGGGCTCGGCGACAAGACGGGGATGCTGCTGCGAAACTGCGGAAACTACGGGACTGCGTACGTAGGTGGGAAGGATCAATATCTCCCGATCACATGTCTGCCCGACGCAAGGCGAGTGGTCTGTTGCCTAGTGGGATTTTATCCATTGTGACCTTGCGTGATTTAGACTGCTGAAATCATCGCGTTGCTCTATGAGGCGACTCAAGGGCCTCCACTTCCCCTTGACCAACCGCCTGTACTCAACCCGACGGGAGGGGTGAAAGGTAAACGGCCGCTGGGTGGGCTGGAGTACAAGAAAGACCCCTCGCGTGCTGGTGGTGGGGTATTTATTGCGCACGGGGAAGCGCGTCAAGGAGATTACGAAGGGGTACCTCAGGGTACGATTATCACGTCATCAGACGAGGAATCTGATGGTAAGGATGTCGTTCTGTCACAACTATGACAGACTCGTGACTGCGTCCGACAGATCGCCCAGATCCACTTGGTTGCCACGGTTCATCTCTAGTTAACGTCACACCACTGACTTGCAGCCGAATGGAAGCTGACGAGAGTGGCACGCTGTCTGCGTTTCCAAACATGAACCCAGCTTTGAACAACGTGACGAGCCAAACACCGGGAAACGTGCAGGTGTTGAATGTGCTTGACGTTCCTCAGGCGTCAAACACACTGGAGCAATTTGCGATGGCAGACGTTGGCCTCTTGGAGGGCATTCCTGGGGGAATGTTTGACTGGGGTGTGTACCATTTCATGCACTGTCGGGAACTGGACACCAAATATTTGCGCGCCACAGGGCAGTGGGACTCATTCTTTGCTCGGTTCAATGGATCCAACCCGACGGCGAGGAAGGTGGGTCACATTGGGGTTTCTGGTGGGACAGAGGGGTGAGGGCGTCGACGGTTTCCAATATGTACATATGTGTAAGATGACAAGTAGCTTATTGACTGCTAATCGACGGTTTCGCTTGTTTGGTTTGCTTTCTGCACGCGACGACTAGTTCACATCCCTACCTAATTCTATACCCCCTTCCCTTCCTCAACGCTCGTTTTTATGGCCCAAATCGCCCATGGACAGCCCCCCCGCACATCCCAGGTCCTTCCGACGGTAAAATGCTCCAGTTGCGGCCAGCCAGTCCCCCTCGCCACCCTCGGCGACCATGTATGCCCCCCGCTCCCTCCCCCGAACATGCTCTCCCTCCATCGGGCCCCAGTGCCCCCAGCTGCCCTCTTACCGCAACGACTGCAGTCCATCGTCGTGAAATCTGAAGCATCCCCCTACAAATCTTCTTCTTCCGAGAAGCCCTCTAACGCCGGCGAACGAGTTCTCGCGCCGAGTCGTGATCCGTTCCACCGCCTACCGCCGGACAAATCCATTATGGCCACCCCAAAGACGACCAATGTCCCCTTGCCGAGAACCTCCCTCGTATCATTTGATCGGGATCGTCCAGGTGCACCCACCCCGCCCCCCGAGCGCGTCTCTACCCCCGTCCGTGATGCCCTGCCCCCCGCCTTGCAGCGAGTCAGAACACCTTCTAATGCGACCCGTCCCACCGCAATCACACCCGCACGTGCCGCTTTTCCAATCCAATTCGCCGACTCCCCTGCTCCCGCACGTCCAGCGGCCCTTTCACCCGCTCGCAGTGACAATCTACCACCAACACACCAACCCTTGACACCACCACCGTCTTCGTTCGCCATTCGTGCATCTTCGAATGCGATGCCCCCACCGAGTATCCACCACCGTCCCTCGTTTGATCGTACTACCTCATCGAGAGTATCCACCTTGCGTCCGTCCCTTGACAAATCTCGCCCATCCCTGGATAAGCTTCGCCCTTCTTTGGACGCCCGAGGGCCTTCTCTTGGCTCGCAGACGGAGCAGAATCCATCGGCCCCTCCCAGCTCGCTCCTCGTCAGACCGTCCAGGACAGCTGTTCCCGCTCCTGCCCCGGGCACTGTACCGTTCCCATCTTCAGCACCCGTTATGCCTCCTCCCATGTCAGCGCGGCAACCACCCCCGCCTCCGCTATCTCTGGTGCACTCCCGTGCCCCTGGTATGCACCGCGAAATCGACACCAAGATCGGCGGTGAAGCTGGGATGGCTGGTGTTGGTCGAAGGGGTTTTGCAGCCGCTGCAAGAGCGGCTGTCTTTGTTACTTCTCGTTCGCCTTCTCATCAACCTGCGCACCCTGCGACTCTCGGTGATGGCCCTCGGAACAACGTACCTCAGTACTTGGACACCAATGCCACCATCTTTGGTCATGTCATGCGAGGCAAGTCTTTTATTTGACCCTACCGCCGTACGTTTTGACCATTCTACACAGCTGCCCTAACCCCACCTTTGTCTCCAAATTCGGTTCAGTCGCCTCCAGTCTCTCCTTTTCCCATGTCACCGGACTCTCTCGGAAGTAGCACTTCTACCAATGGACCATACCCTAATCCTCCAAGCCCGCATGATGCATTGTTTCAACAGTCTCCAGTCCCTGCTTCTAATGATAAAGCTCACCCTTTTCCGTTTTCTCCTGGCGTCCGCATTGCATCACATTCTCGCTCGCCTTCCCCGATTCCCAATCCTTTTGAACGTCGTCTTAGTGGGGAAACAATCTCCCAATCTCCTATGCCGGACCCCCACATGCCTCTCCCATTCCTCGACGTCCTAAAACCAGCACTGGATCGTGAGAACGAATCTGATGACGAGAGCGTGTATACGACGCACACGGACCTAAAAAAAGATGAGAACGTACTATCATCACCTTCTGCGGACTCGGATGCCGGTTTGGCCTATGCACACGATTCCGATGATGAGACGCCCGTGGTGATGCCTCTGGAAGGCACAAACAAGGTCAAATTTCCTACTTGTGCGATGCCGGATCGAAAACATATTCCCGAACCTTCCCGTCAAATATCAGTCCCGTCATTGCGGTCTGCGATATCTGCTCACCCGGTGGCGACGTCTCTCCCTGGTCCTTCTCGTGCTCGGAGTGCATCGGCAGGGACGCAGAGTACGGCAAAGTCGATCGGTGCCTTGGAGCGAGCTATGGAGACTTTGTTAGAAGAAGGCGCGTCTGTTTCCGTCCTTGCTTCAGGTTCAGTTCTAGCCTCTATCGGTGGGTCCGCGCCTAGTAGAAGCGCTGGGAAGCCCAGTCGATCAAACACGGTTCCGGGGCCTGCTTCTCCCGAGCAGAAGCCCCCCAAGTTACCCACACGCTCCCACACTAGCCCCTCTCATCCGCATGTTCACTCTGAGCGCGTAAGTCTAACCGGCGAGGTTGCCCGGATACGAAATAGGGGGCCAGCTAAGCGGAAAAACCGAATGTGCGCAGGGTGTGATTCCAAGATCGAGGATGGAAGATGGATACAAATGGATGGCGGGAACGTCTTGTGCGAGCGCTGTTGGAAAAATATGTATCTGCCAAAAGTTTGTTTTCTTTGCTGTGCAGTTTCAGAAGGCTCACGATCGCTGCAACAGTGTCGGCGTTGTAATTTGCCTATTGAAAAACAGGCAGTATCCTCGAGAGACGGTCAGCTGAAGGGGAAATACCACAAAGAATGCTTCAGTTGTCACGCATGCCAAGTACTCGTCTCTACTCTCGTTTTCAGAGAAATCTTTCTAACGATACCGTTTCAGAAACCATTTCCCGACAAGGAATTTTATGTCTTGGATGGGAAACCCTTTTGTGCGTATCACTACCACGAAGCAAACAACTCTCTGTGCGGCGCACCTTCTTGTGGACAACCAATCGAGGGTCCGTGCGCTGTGACGCATTCGGGAAAACGATATCACCCTGAGCACCTCCTCTGTGAATTCGAGGATGGGTGTAAAGAAAGACTTGAAGAATATTGGGAAGTTGAGGGTCAAATGCTTTGCGAACGCCATGCAACATCTACTACGCGAGGTCACGATCCTGCGAGTGGTACGCAAGTGAAAAGAGCACGAGGTACAGATGAAGGAAGGATGATGAAACGTATGACGCGATTCATTGACCTGGGAGCGGGAGGGGACGATGAACTCGACATCAGGTAAATTATCTATTTAATGGATTTGGGACTTGGCGTTGTCCACTTTTTTATGCATATTCACAATTTGTTCGACGCCTATTCGTACACTTGTAACATCCAGCTTCATGATTGGTTTACACTATTTCTTTTCGTTTTGTTGGTGCCCTGGGTTTTTCTGCTTGCGAATCTCGTCCCTCATTCGGTCACAGCGATACAGCCTACGTACTCAGGTGCTCGTAATTCAGCACATAAATCTTCATATTCTCGATTACCCTCCCAACCAAAGCAATCTCTTCACGCCATACTCCATCTTGGCATAGATGCTCGTCGTACGCTGTGCCTCTGACACGCTAGTGCCAGTCGTTGAGTTTGAAGCACGAACTGCACTATTTCGGTACACTGACCTAACTATATCTCCCTCAAAAATGAAATCGTCTCCTGAGGCGCTACCAATATCTTCACAGGCTCTCTTGATGGCATCGACAATGACGTCGACTGCCTCTTTGCATGACTTGGCATTAGTGAGGTCATCCGCAGGCTCTGTATACCTAGACCCATTTCGTACACGTGCGGAACCCACGGGCAAGGCTTTGAATGCAGCGAATGAGGTATCGTTCAATTCTGTACGCTTGCCCGAGATCCCCGACTTGGATGTAGCTCGTGTATGTATCATTCCCAGCAGTCTGTTGCCTACATTGTTTTCGCCCCCGGAAGTCAACTGGCTGTGTTCCTCGACATGGGAGCTAAGAGAGTTGGCAGATTTTGAGATGTCCACTGGGCTGTTTCGGTACGAGTAACTCGTCGTCCGCGAGATGACGAGATCTGTGTTGAGCCAAGTGACGGAGAAACCAGCGTTTTGTGTGGGGTCCCGGCTTGCTTCTTCAAGAGGGGACAAAATGTAGGCACCTATCGTAGAGGCCGTGAGTGAGCATATTCCTGGGATACATTTCGAAATGACCTTTTATGATTTTTGTGATCATTCCGAGCGGTACCCGAGTATAGAGCTTCACTTTCTCAAGGGTATAGTCATATCTCTGTGTTTCCATTCAGATTCTCCCAGGTTGGTAGGAGAAACTGGAATCCTACAACAATGTAAAGTGCACGAACACTCTTTGATCGGGCGTAAATCGGTATCCGATAAAAGACACCACCTAACCCACCAGCAAGAGTACCTTCTCTTCGAATTTATCGCTGACCTTGAGGTTCAGTTGCTCTGGCGCAATAAGTGTCCACCCTGCCAAAAGGGGCTCTCCTTCGTCCAAAACACGGGAGACAGAAGTGGCAATGGCTTCTGCACGAATTCTTGACAAGCGAATGAGCTCCCGTGGATCTGTTGACTGCAGGTTGAGAAGGAACTCCGAGAAGACAGTGGTAGTCCTATATCCGAGCATGAAGTCGATTACGGCTTGACAAAACCAGTCGCTGAACGTGGCGCTGTACATTCTCGCCAAGGAATTAACACCGTCATTGAAGAGACCGCCAAGGTCGCGTTTTCCAGTCCTGATGGGGATTCAGGGTCGGATGTAACCATTGAAATGTAGAGGGTACCTGGTAAAGTCACCCTGATCAAGTTTGGTGAGTACACAAGCTCTGCATGCAGAGGGAGCGGCTTACTTTTAGAGCCGAAGTTCCTGCGCTAGCGCCAAAGTGCTTCAGCTGAAATCTCAAGGTCGAGCGAGACGGACTTACTACGCACGACTAATTGCGTCACCGTTATTAGCCCACACTGTCCGATGTCACAGGTCAGTCAGGATGTGCGGTGAAGCATGAACTGATATAAACCGTCGTTGAAGACATTGTCCATTCCTGGCCGTCCAGTGTGTGGCTCAACGGCAAGCCCGACAGCCTCTAGTTGCACGCCAAGAACATGTCGAGCGAAAGCGGACTAGAAAGGTCTATGGATGCAGTGAACACATGGGGCAAATGTTCATACCTGAACTACGTTGGTTCTGTCCAGGCAATCAACGCAATTAACGCGGAAAACACCCTTTTGTTTCGATAACAACATGTGGTTGGAAATCCAGAAATACCTAACGTTACAATATCATACAAGGGTGAGCAGAAAGTGTAGAGAGGGGGTAGCCAACCGCACCCTTGACTTTCAAATGTTCGTTCTAGCTCGTTGATGAGTTTTGAGATGTTCTCGTATCTATGTAGATTGAGACGTGCGGTCCGCGGCGTAAGCATCCGATCACATACTTCATCCCTCTCGTTTCATGATGGAAGTCATACTCGCAATAGCTAGATAATCCTTAAGTTGACAGACAAACTATTTGGGGTGATACTGACCGAATATCCTTGTTTTCCATCCGTCTCGCGTACGACTTGTATGCATTGGTCAAAGTGCTTTCCTTCCCTGTTTGCTCTGCAAGGTTCACTATCGTCTAGTGGTGACAAATCAGACCACTGTTTAGGTCAACGATAAAAGGTAGCTTGCATGTAGCCCGTAGACAGGGATGGTGCGCTGGAAGTGTCGCTTCATGGCGTCCAAGTTCTGCTCAGAAGTGCACTCTGGCAATAAGACTGGGGGTGGTTTCATACTGTACCCCGACTGCGTCCAGTAAAGCGGAACTTTGGAAGCTAGATCATTACATCTACCCTCTAGGGTGAATTACTCACCCGAGCCACGGATCTGGACGAAGCTGAAGACATTCGCTATTCCGTTTCTCTGTTTGCACATAAATAGTACCGGGTTGTACGTTGGGCACCATGACGTACCTTTATTCTCATAATTGTTTCCGTCTCAACAAAATTCGCTACATGAGCCTCTTCGTCTACACCTCTTCGTTGATAGCGAAGCCCAGCTCTGTACCTAGAGCGTCTAGATGCAATCAAATAGTCCACGCGCGAGACTGAGTCATGCTCTGACACATAGGAATTCGTTGGGAGGTCAAAAGAAGATACCTGGAAGTGACCTTGCACAATCGGCAACACGAACGAATGCATCTGAAAGAATTTGTTATGGGTTTTGTCTTCATTTCGTGGATGGTACCTACTCCTGCGTCTACGAAAGGTTTTGAGAGCCATTCGTTCCACCAGAACCCCCGGTTGACACGTCTCCAAAGCGGAAGCGTCGCAAACGGTTCGACAAGAGGATCAACTTTTGAGTCCAGATGCTCAATCGAAGGATCAAGAGGGAGGGCATTGAGCTTAGCAAGTAAGTTTTCTTCCGTGCGCAATCTCAGAGACTGGTCATGCTTGTCCTGTAAAGATCTCGTTATATCTGTTTAAACTTTAATTAACTCACGACCGCTCTGACAACAGGATGCCTACCGAAACGATAAGCGAAATACATGCAACCCTTGACATATTCCCTGATGCATTCGCGGACCACCCTGTCTTCGAGTTCTGTATGTCGTTCTTCCACTGAGTCCGGGGGAGGTGCAGTCGAAGCTATGATCGTATCAATAACCGCTGCGGGTTCTCCTTGCACGCTCTGGATGATAGAATCCAAAGACTGATGTTCGTCAGAATCTGTGGCAGAGTCGTGTGTCGAGGTAGGTTGCCGTCTGGAAAGTCTTGTCCAGAAAGACATTCTGTCTGCGATCGCTTTCACTACATTGGGGTTTGCCAAAGATTCGCTTGATGCTGGTGTTGATGTCCCGGAAGATGGGGGCGATGAGTGCGGTACTTCAGCCTGTATGTCGTCGACGGTGTCCACCGTAGGGCTCATCGTTCTCACATCGTTCTCGTTTGTGAATTTGACACGACTGTTACTTGTGGACTCTTCCCCTTGGGAGGCCAAGGCAAAATCTTGGGTACCTTCGTCGGAGATATTGGATGGTGAGATGTGACTCGCAATGGTATCCAGTACAGGCTGGGCACGATCCTTGACCAAGGGAATCGCACGCACTGACTTGACAGAATAGATTGGATGGTTCTCGTCGAACACTGTTTCAGTGCGCAATAGGAAAATATATGAGTCCCGACTTCAGCCAGGGAAATATCGACTCACAACACCCGACATGCGAACGAGCGGTGATCACTAGTAGATACGACGCTGTCAAGATCACTGCTTAGCTGACGTTCTCAACCACGGATTACATTTCTATACCGTTGAAGAGCTCCATGATACCCACTATGCCGTATACAACGACACTGGACTTCCAGTCGAGCGATGAGTCGCTTCCGTCGCGCTGGAGTTCTTGAACCTTTGAATGTTTGCCCCAAGGGACACGGACGTATGAAAGGGAATGTGAAAGCCCTGGGATATGAGGGCGCATGACCAGACCCTCATCTGTGGCAACAATAGCAATGTGCTCGTACGGGTGCGGGTGAGGAACCGGGGGAAGGATGAAGCTTGGCTGTAGCCCGACACCCATTGCCACGTCATGGTCGGGCAGTCTGTGGGTTGCTGGTGGCTTCGAGCTCGTGGATTGTCTAGCAAAGAAACGTTTCATGGACACCCCGAAGAAATGCTCGTCGATTTCACGAATCCTTTGACTACCATGTTGCGATGGAAGCAACAGCATCCGAAGTTTACCGACAACAAATTACACTGCTAGAATACAAATCACGCTTGACCTGCAATCGCAGGTGGGTTCGTCGAAGTTTGCCCCTCGACACGAATATCGTATCCATAACCATTACCAAGAGCTTCTCCAGGACCGTCGTAATGCAGCTTAGTGACGTCGTAGTTGCCTGTGAACAGACGTCAGAGTAAAACAGATTACGACTCATTCCAATCATACCGATGAACTGCCAACCCTCTTCCTTCACATGGTAGAGGTTACATGAGTTGCCCGAAAACGCATCACGGTGAGCCGCGGCGTAGATACTTCTCCTCCCAAGTTCTTGGGCTTCCTCAGTTGTGAGGTCCCACCGGTACCCTTGGTCTAGCACACCATATGCGAACGTGCTCCCCGATCCCACGGAGAAAATATCACCTTTCAGACGAGTGCCATCGGAGTCTACATAGAATAATGCAGGGCCCTTGAAGGGATAAGCCGTCATCGAAGAACAATAGGCAGTCATCGGGGCTCACTGTCTTGTCCCAACCACAGATCATCGTGCCCTGACCATGGTGTGAGCGAGAATTCATTAGAAAGGGGACGAGGAACGTACCATGCTCAGACCCATGCCCTTGTAGTTATACACAAGATTGCTGAGGTATTTACTGGCAGCAGACACTGTGATTCGCTCGCGATTCCGGAGTTCGTGGAGGCGACAGTGCACCCCCAAGTACGTTTCCCAATATTGGCAGTCGGCTGATCAGGAGGGTGAATTCGTGAACAAACTAGAGTTATCGTAGTATTGCACCTGCACCACCGGCCATTGTCCCCAACAAGTAGGGATTGATTTCAATGACCTTCTTTACAGTTCCGCTCGCTGGGCATCACCGAAGGTATCAGGTGGGAGCACTAACTGATTCAATGTCAAATCCCACCTATATAGCTTCCAGCAGTAGCCCGGGAATCGACGGCAACGATGATACCACCTTGGAATCTGAACGCCAATGTCGTAGTTCCGTGCTGGATCTTGATCCTGCACGATGGGTCTGCATGATCATCCGTGTGGAGCCTCAAGAATGCAGCTGGCTTTACTGGAGTAAGCCAATAAACGTTGATCGGGGATGCCTACTTACGTCTGGGACAGACGGAATGACAAAAGTCGGCACACCTTTGGCCAGACTACCATAGCCGGCCACAGAGCCCCACATGGCGTCGGAGCAATCGCCGTCGTCGTCTACGATGGAGGCATTTTGCTTTTGGATGTGAGATACTGCACTGGACCCTGCATATCGCTGAATGAGACTGTTCATGGTTGTGACGAAGCTGACGCGGCTTGGAGTGCGCGACGCGTATGGCTTGTTTGACTCTGTTTATACAAAGAGTATATGTAGTGACTGGACTAGTCAACAGATCTTCTTCTCCTGTCACCCGCATCACAATTCCGCAACAGCCTGGAGCGACCTCCGCAGGTCATCCTTGAGATCCTGTACACAGATCAGCATCTTGGGGAAAGTACGATATATTCACGACTTTCCTCGACCTCTTCTACCCCAATACTGAAGCGGACAAGGAGAGGAGGACTCTTTGGATCCGCCTTGACACGCTGTTCAACCAACGACTCCACACCTCCTAGACTTGTAGCAGGCTTCGAGACGGATCACCTTATGAAGCAATGATGTGTAGATCTTGACGTACCACAAAATATTCGAGGCTATGCGGGAGCGCCTCTGCTTGGGGACGTCGTGCCAGCTGCCATTTCCACGTCAACGCCCGACCTCAAAAGTAATTGACACCAATTGAACATACAAGAATAGAGAAGGTGGCGTTGTAACCACCCTCCATTTGCAACCCTGGATTAAAGCCTCGTTCATCGGTACCCTGTAAGCTAGAGTGCCATACTTTCGTGATGACGCCGCCTGGAATGCCGTCGAATTCCTGGCCCTCTGGGACAAGAGTAGCTTTGTACATCCACTGCGCAATTTCTGTCCCGCTTGCTGACTGTCTCGGAACACGGAGATGCATCGTACGAAGAGATCGCAAAAGAAGCCACGACTCCAATGATCCCATCATGTTTCCCAAGTACACGCGGTCTCTCCATAACTAAGCGTCGATCGTCGAATAGTGGTTTGAAAACATTCAAGGGGAAACTCACTTCCTCTCTTTCTTCAGCTGTCTTGACAATCAAAATCCCACAGAGCAGATCGGAATGACCTCCGAAGTATTTCGTCCCTGAAGATGGCTTTGTGGCTTTCAAACTCGAGATGAAATGGTTCAGCACGTACCACTATGGAAGACACAGTCAGCACCAAACTTGAAAGGGTATTGAAGCGGCGGAGGACCAAACGTCGAGTCAATAAATAACTTCCCGCCCACTGCGTGGATCTGATATCGCACGCAGGGTGAATAGCTTCAATGTGAATTGTGCCCACTATACCTTGTCTGCATAATACTGGATGTCGCTGGTTCTGGCAGTCAGATGTACAGTACACACGAACCCCCAGATCTTGACTCACCGAGACACGCCTGTGGGGTTGACTGGAGTTTCGAGCCAACACAGATCACCCTCCTGATACTCGTCGTCAAGGTCAATGACAGAAGTCTTTTCGAATCTTCCTCTTAGGTAGATTTCGATAACACCGTGAGACCCCATGTATCCTCCAGAGATAGCGATGCGCTTCGGGTTGAAATGCGCGAGAGCCTTGGCATGACCCAAATGAGCGAATGCGTCATTCATCACGGATTCAGCACTCACAGAGGAAGCAGCAGCCAAACCGGATGCATATGTGATGACATGACCGTGCTGGATAGCTGACGGTTGGGATGCTATTGCTGTGTGAGCATCAAGCAGACACATACGTTGATCTTCCCTAAAACTTGGTCCACTCGTGAGGATACACTTTGCGAGTATCGAGCATATATATGGCGATCAGGGTTCATAGCACCGAGGCCATTCGGATCATCAGCGGGGACTGCCCTGAAAGCTGAGAGATATCACGTTTTGTGAGTGAACATCAACCCCATCAGTGATGGAGAAGGATACTTGCTCGATGTTACTGATATCGACGGCGCAACCTCTGCACCTATGGCATGATCACCATGGATGAGGAGCGTGCCACTGAGTTGGCCAGGTGCAGCGTCCCTTGGAGGCATGATGGCGATCTCTAGTGTATCGTGGATTTGATCATCGCAGCCAGACCGCCTTTTCTGCCAGTGAATCTTTCGGAAGCAGAATCCTGTATGGTCACCAGACTAGCCTACATGATCACCAGACTACTAGCTGATAACTGACCATCCCACGGACTGACGGAGGGCCGAGTCTCCATAATCTCAAGCGAAACAGGTATATTCTCCAACGTAAAGTACACGAGATTCGTCTGAGACCTCGATATGCTCATTCTGAGTGACCCCAGTCAACTTTCAAGGTTGCTCGCCTCTTGTCGTCCCTCAGAGAGGCGCCCGATTTCTTGCATGTCGCAAGAGCCGATACATCATTGCTACCCATTCCTGTACACCTCCCTCTCCGATGCCTTCAACCCACCTTTGTGACGCGTTCTTCTTTTCTAATTCCACCCATGCAGCTCGTAAAACATCCCTGTTGGCATAGATCTCTTTCTCCCAAGCGGTGACTTTTGTGGCTGGACAGTCACCAGACTCCGCAGCATACGCGCAGAGCTCATCACGATAGTCCCATTGCTCTTCCTCGCTGAGGCGAAACCAAGCTTTGGCAAGCCGGACAGGTGGGGAAGCTCCTGCCGCTACGAGGGTGCGCGATCTTGAGAGAATATTGCTCACTTCTCGTTTCAAATCAAGTGAAGCAGGATCAGCAAAGATCCGGACTACTGCGCGGGCCTGAGCTTCTGCGATAGGAAGTGGTGCAACTCTGAAGAGGAGTGTCATAAAGGCCACCGAGGACACTGGGTAATGAGACTGCAACGGAAACAAGTATTTGGCAAGAGGAAATACGTGGCAACGCGAATTGTATAGATCGGATGGGATGGTTGGATGAAGGGGAACATCGCCGATTTTAACCATGTCATCATCGAAGAAGGGGAAGTCCATCTGAAAGCCAGTTGCCAAGATACAGTGGTCGATATTTTCTTCTACGGTGCCCTGTTCAAAGAGAACTCGACCATCGTCGTAAAACTGAAGGGGCTTTCCCCTCTGCTTGAAACATTGGTCATCTTGAGAAACCGATTCTGATACAGAGTGGATGACAGTCCGAGCGTGATTGCACATCTCAGCAGCGATGTCCCTGCCGCTAGGCCCACCCCCGACAACGAGTACTTTACGACCAAACTCACGTGGACGTCGATACCACGCCGAGTGGGAGGCCTTATTAGTGGTTATCCAATGTTCGAGTCCTGGTATGTCTGGTACGTTAGGAAGCCTGTAATGCCCATTCGCGACAACCAGGTTATCAAACTCTAGTGCTTCGCCGGTGGAAACTGTAATTTTCCAGTGGTTATGAATCCAAATGGCATGGGTGACGGTGACGTTGAACCGGATAAGGGGGATGAGGTTGAAATGAGACGCATAGGACTCTAAGTAGGCCTCGACAGTGGCGGCTACGGGAAATAATGGGGTAGAAGGCGGGAATGAATATTCCGTATAACCCATGACCGGATGGGGGAGATTGGTTGTCAGTGAATCGTACAGCGGTGTAAGAGGCGGATCGTCAGTTGGTGGAGCGGGATACCTGTTCAGACCCAGTGACCCGAGGCTCTTCAACCCTCGGGTAGAGAAGAGTTGATAAAAAGTGCATACCATATGCCTCCGACTTTCGGGCGTGACTCATAAGCAATTATGCTCCAGGAGCCATTCTTGAAATATGATGTTTGGGATAGATATTTGAGCACAGCTAACCCTGCTGCCCCAGCGCCGATCACACAGATGCGTTTTGAGGGCACTGGATTAGCTCGACTGGTCATGACCAAGGGGAGTAAGGCTTTCAGGTGAACTTGAATGAAGAGGTGGTGGTATGCGACACTCTATCCACTGAGCTCGGGTCAAGTATACGATTGGTGAAGGTCTCGCCAACTTAGTCAGCGGCCGAGAGAGCCGTTTGGGACTCCCAACTCGGATTAACGGTAGCATAGTGATTGCTACGTCTTATACGGTGGATGTAATATGCTCAATGGGAACGAGGTGCTTGCTCTCAGGATGACCGTAGTTGGTTGGGATGGAACCCTGTGGGGTTGGATGCTCAGAGTGGGGAGAACTTGCGGTACGTTGCGAGACGCTAGATCAAGGTTCAGAGGACAGCACGGATTGCAAGAGGCAGCGGCGCTCTGGCTAGGACGATAAGCAAAGGCAACACTAAACATTCCCTTTATGGCCCTTGCTTATATCAGCGCCCGCCAGCTTCAGCCACACTCGTTGGAGATTTCGCTGGCTCGTTTTCGACCAAGGATCAACGTGTGAGGTCAACGCAATACTCCTCATCCCAGTGTCACTCTCCGCTTGAGAAATGGCGGAAACTCGAGGCAAAGCATGGCCCCTCGCCGACGAACCCTTGACAAACTCGGTAGGACTTTACTTTCCCTGGTAGCGCATGTACGCAGCTAATCATTGTGTTCACCAATTCGTGCTGTCTGCTTTGAAAGATCCTTGACTTGGTACAGCAGGCTGGCCAGTACAAGCAGCTGAAAAAAGGCGCGAATGAAGGTTTGTTCCTTGTTGCTACGAGACCCGCTGCTTTTTCTGCGCATGATGCACGACACTAAATGCCACACTATAACCTAGCCACTAAAACCTTAAACCGCGGTGTCGCCGAGTTCATTGTGCTGACCGCGGACACGGAACCTCTGGAGATCCTGCTGCATCTGCCTCTGCTATGCGAAGAAAAGGTAGTACATCTTCGCACTTTGTTACATTTACTCCAATTTGATGTTCACATCGTTTCCGTAGAACGTCCCATATGTCTTCATCCCGTCAAAAGCCGCTCTAGGACGCGCTTGCAATGTATCTCGGCCAGTCATCGCTGCAAGCGTCACTACTAGCGAGGTCCGTGAGCTCCAGAGCCAGATTCGCAGCATCAAACTGGCCATTGAGAAGCTCATGTACTGAGTTTTTGTACAATTCCCCTTGGCATAGTACTTAGTTCTATTCAAACACATGTATGAGATATCAATCTCAGACAATGATGGTGAGCATGGTCGTTATGAAATCACTTGGGTATGTTTTCTCGGGCTTGCGCTCGAATCCTCCTCCTGTGATCAGTCAGTGATTGAACCTATGCCTTTGTGGAGACTACTGACTCGTAAGCAGTCTTGTCATTCCTGTGTGAGGTTATTAGCTGCGTGAAGAATAGTCATGTGTTGGGATCTCACTTGAACATGGTATATGCATCGCTTTGCGCGGGATCATTAACGTTTGGGTCATCTAACAGATCTTGGATACCCAGCAATATCTAACGACATGTTTGTCCGGGCATGCTCCTCAGATTCAGGTTACGAAACACGTACCTGCTTGATTGTGATAGCAGGTTTCCACGACTTCTCCTCGTCCAAGATGGAAAGGCAGACAGTCCCAGACGGATACACATTAGGGTGAAATAGTGCTGGTGTGAATTTACCTGCATACGTGTCTGAGTGCATGGTAGTATGTTTTATGCTTAACAAACTTGCATTTTGGAGGTTTGGAGGGGTAATCTGCATTGCATCAGCACACACCTCTCAGCAGCAACAGTTCTGCTCACCTTCTGGAAACGTCATTGAGAGCTTATACAATCCACCTTCCCATGCGGTCTACGTGAAGTGCCACGCTCAATTTGCGACACGTCTCATATTGAATGAACATTCCACCACGCACCCCAGCTTTCCCCGGAATCCCAACTTCCCATTCCATAAGGTTCATGGTCCCGTCAGCAGCCTTGACAGGTTTCGCATAAAATCCCTGAACGACAAGCCACCACGATTAACGAGTTTTGATAAGGCATTAGGAGGGAGACCATAGCTTTGCCGCGTTGCATTTGAGCCGAGACAAGCGGTTTATGCGGGCAGAAATAACAAGACGATACGTACAAAAGGATGGTCCTTTCTCCATTGCTTCCGTTCTTCAGCCAAGCGTGGTCTGCAAATTCCAGACATGTGTGGTCAAGTGGACTAGAGTGTTGTCTTGAAAGAGACCTTCTCTCAATGTG
>JBBPLK010000001.1:178818-194305 GCA_038089735.1 Exsudoporus frostii
AATACGTACAAAAGGATGGTCCTTTCTCCATTGCTTCCGTTCTTCAGCCAAGCGTGGTCTGCAAATTCCAGACATGTGTGGTCAAGTGGACTAGAGTGTTGTCTTGAAAGAGACCTTCTCTCAATGTGCTTAGTCAGGAACGTAGATACTGCTAGTCCAAGTGCTAGTCAACCATCAGATAACGATATCTTGGAATCAAGGCCAACACCATGCAAAGTATTCAACAGCCTCAGTTATTGTGCTACTGCCTTATTATCACAGGGTCCAAGTAAACTGGAGTAATATTCATATCAAACACATAGTCTTTTCCAAATACCGGACTGGAGACACCGTGCCTGACAAGAATGTGGGTAAGACACCGGGCCTGTCATTTACCAAGGGAAAAACATACTTGTTCTTGATGTGATTCGTCAAATCCCTAAATCCAAAACGGGTGTTCCACGAAGGAATACGACGAGGACAAAGAAGACAGACAGAATAATCACCCAAGGTGTCACCCGACACGGTTGAGAACCGTCGCGACGCAGGGGACCCCCTCCTGTCAATCTGTGCCCGGAGAGTACTGCTAGCCATAACCCATGGGTGATCAAGGGTGGAATTTGGATGAGATGTAATTTTGTGTGCGACCTAGAAAGACAATTAGTAGATGACAAAGACCATGGTAAAAGAAAGCACTTACGGCGCGACGCCAGGACATAACTGCAATTACCCTATCGCGGGTAGCACACTCTAGGCATGCAAATCTGGAATCTTGCGTGTCCATTTCTGCAGCAGTGGTAGATCTAGGATCTTTCCCACTACACAATAGTACTTCATTCACAACGTACTGTCGGGGATGCACCTGAACACAACCATTACAGTTCCAAGGGCCGCCCATCATAAGAGATGCCTTCTGGTTGGCGATACCCCGGGGATCTTTTGGAGAGGGTCCATTTCCCGGTGTCATGAACGTGAAACACGGATGAAATAAAATCTCGGGATACGCCAAGGTACGACCTTTACTTCGACAATTGCGACCAGCGTTGCAGTAGAAAACAGACGTGGCAAGCTTGAGCCGAGCATGGATAGCTTCGTCGTCGTCTTCGGCTTTGTAATCCGGAAGTAAACTGGCAAGCTCTCGGCGTATCGTTCTCTGCCACTCGAGGATATATTCGCAAGCTGGTAGAAAGGCAGCGTGAAGTTGTTCAAGAAGAGACTCCTGTGTTGTTGGATTGGATTGTCGTATTACAGAATCGATGCATTCGAAGAAACCGATAGTGGGACTTGGTGGCAGTGGAAGGTAGGGACAATCACTTGGAGCGTTGTAAAAGACAGTCATCGTGAACTGGAGCCAAGCATCAACGAAAACTTGGCGTCGAAAGGCGTACACCTGCTCCTCCATCCGAAGTTCTCGCCAACCCAACATGTACTCTCTGAGTTGGTCCAAGACGTTGGAGCGTGCTTGGTGTGAGGTCAGTGCAATGTATTGACCAGAGGCAGCATAAATACCTTTGTCTGTCATCGCCTGAGTGCTGCTAATGAGGGAATGCTTGCGGATGCGGTCCCACCCAAAATAATCGATTTCTTCTCCAAAGCCAGTTGCGACAAGACCCTCGCGGATTCTGTGCAAGTCCATGAGCAGAATTCGCTGATTGGTAAATTGGACAAACATTTCTGCTCGTGCAGCACGCTTATTGCGCAGTTCCGTGATACGCACGTTTTTCACATTAAGCTGCCACGCAACACCTACGCTTGCAAACTAACATCGATGAGGCGTAGCTCCGGCACAATTACGGTTCAGTCGCTCACGTGATTGACTATCTCAGTAGCTTGCCTACGACGATTGAGGTAGGCTTGACGCTCTGGGAGGGGTAATGCTCTTAGCTCCTCTTTGAATGTCTTGATGTGGGACTCCTGGAAGCTTTTGACAGGGTTACCTGCATAATCTGAGTTTCTTCAGTAGGGGTGACAAATGATTAACCTGCCTTTGGAGTTGAGAAAAGGCCCGCAAGGCATATATTGTTCAAGAGTGTCGGGGTAGCAGGAGAGCAACGCACAGACAGCAATGCAGTCGTCGTTCTCGTTTGCCTTGATCGGCCTGGTGTGTCATTAATGCTGTGTGTGCGTGTGGAGTCACTCCATCGGGCTTACTGGTGTTTTGGCCGACAGCTGGCACACGAGCGGATACGCAGGTGCCACACTGTATCACGCGCTTTCCTAACACATCCCTGGGATGCTACAACTTAGCCTAACAGACGGATACGCATGACTTGGTTTACCTTGTAATGACATGCGAATCCAAACACTAGGGAAGCGTACTGAACTTCATTCATGTCTGAGGGTGGCTCCGGGAGACCGACCACGTTTCGCCGGGCAGACCTCCAGACAAACGCGCCCGAGCTCTTTAGAAGGAAAGAACGAAATGCCTTGGAGGTGCGCGCGAGGACAAGAAGATCGGCCGGATGCAGGCAACAAAATATCTGAAAGACGACGGTGACGAGGTGTAGGGTATGATAAGGGATATTCCTACCTCGCAAAGAATGTCGAGGGGCAAGGAGGGGAGTATGTCGAGTGAGCCGCGCTTCAGTCGACCATTTGTGAGGGCGGAGAACACAGTGTCGTTGGCGACATGGGGTCTTTTGCGCGAAGGGGACATGGAATGATTGCGGGGAGCATGACGGGGAGGGTGTTTATATGCGCGACCTTTGTGGTCGGGTTGTGGTGCATGGCTGTGGCGGTGGCCTGCTGTTCCAAAGAGTGGCACCGGCAGCAGGCGCTTGCACACTGCATGTCGCTCTTCCGTCGTCTCGCTCGTCCTACTCATCCTGTAGGCAGAGCTTTCTCCTCCTTCTTCTCCTCAAAGCCTGGTGGTGGAAGACACTTTGTTGCGGCTAAACCACCGAAGCCGGTCTTGCAACATGGCACAGCAAAGGTGGACAATACCACCACAACTGGCCCTCCTGCAGAACCCACTGCCACCGGTCCGCCTGCAAACGCAACCGGCGTGTTGAAACCTGCAACCGCTGACGAGAAATCGTCCAGCAAGCCCGCTGAACCACATCCACAGTCGCCCCTTCATTCATCGAGCGTCCCATTCCCGTACTCTTCCTCCACTTCCGATCATGTCCCAATTCATCCCACCCTCTCTTCCAAGGAGTACAAGCTTCATCATTTTTTCTCCTTGCACCGACCCTTACTCCTCCTAAACCAGCCTGTATCTGCCATTTTCGACACTTCTGACGCTTCCACTCCATTTTCCACATCTTCCGAAGATCAAGTCGACAATGACTCGCGGCCCTCACTCGCCACTATCGACAGCCCTCCAGAGTCGTCCCCTGACGCTGATGCGGATGCCGCTCGCCAGCTAGCCTACACGCTGGTCACGAATCGCGTCGGAGGTGCTATTGCATGGCAGCAGGCTTTGTCTCGTTTTGGACTGAGTGCCAAGTGCCCGGAGAACGATATGACATTAGCTAAAGAATCGGCGCAGGAATGGGTTTCCATCCACGCCGACAGTACACGCCGAAAGAAGCGAAAGAAAATGAAGAAACACAAGTATGTACCATCCCCTCCACCAGGTTTCACTTTCTGAAATTGCGTTTCAGGCTGAACAAGCGTCGCAGAGTAAGTAGTTGACTGACGCTCTGTTCAGTTTGTGTGCACTAACCCCCCAATTCAGCTCACCCGACGCCAGAGCAAGTGAGGTTGAGGCGCTGTCAAGTCATGTGGAGTGCCAGTGCCATCTATATCGGTCCCGTAGACGATGTGATGTTTACATTCGGTGCCAATTCCGAGTTTTGTTACCCTTTGATCGTACTCGACGTGCAATTTTGGGAATAATACGTGTTTGACAATTACTGCTAGTTGAAAGGGTATATTGGTATTAACCTCTAGGAAGGACTACCAATATTGATGGTGTTGCTAATGTCTTTGTAGGCCCAAACCCTCATACCCCCCTTCCTCTTGCCCTCTCCTTCCCACTCCCAGCCGCCCTTCCATACCTCAACATACCCGTTGTCTCCAAACAACATCCGTATCCCAGGGACATCCAAAAGCGCACCAAAGAAAACAATGTACCTCGGCCACTTGTGCCTCCACCCTAGGTCCCACGAGCCTGATTGGGTCTCTATTGCTTGCAATGCTTGTATGAAGGTTGCGTTCGGAACCGAGAAGGCGAAAGGGGACAAAGGAAACAAGGAATCAACATGGGCTGGGAAGTGAGATTTTATGTATGAAATTGGAGACTCGAAAAAGATGTCGGTCTGATCTTTGTATTCCGCCGGATTTCGAAGTCTGGATCATCTACTCAGCATTATCACGCAGATCCAATTAAACATCGCAGCGTACCCCAAAGGTGGTTCGCATCCCAAAGCCCACATCTTTCCGGGCTGAGCAAGGTCTGGGCGGTGGAGATACGCTTGCCATGGTGTGGAATGACATGGCATTAGAAACCCGATTGTCGTGGAGCTATCGACGGGAAGCTGCCTCAAGAATGACATGACCTCGATCTGACCTGTGCAGTGGAAAAACACGACATAAACAGAAGCCGGTATTGATAGCAACAAAAACATTGGGATGCCGATTTGGGTTCTGCTCCAGGTAGCCGGGGTTTGGGATGTAGGGTTTACATGCCTGGCTAGGCCGCCTTGCATTAACTGAACAATTGACTCGGCAGCCGAAATATGCAACATGGGCAGCAGCGGGTGCAAAAACCGCCATTCCTTGTGTCCAACGAACGAATAGATGGATAAAGTCCACGCGATGCACCCCGCCATGATATGTAACTTGGATCCACGCTTCGCGAACGCGAGCCAAAGCCCATGAACCACGAACGGCAACGCCGACGTGCATAGAATAGGGAGAGCCTGCGAGAGGTAATAGTGCCAGGGGCTTGATCCGTAGAACAATGAGACTGGCGACGCATTCACGAGCAGGAAATTCATCAAGGTCAATGTTGGCCGGCCGTAAAACCACGTATCCAACGAAAAAACGGCCAGTATAACTGCCGAACTTGAAGAAATGTCAAAGGACAGTCTTCAAAAAAACGACTATGATACTGACCCAATGCACACGGTATCGCGCAGGATAGATACCAGGAGTTTTACATTTACCCTGACGCTCCAACAGAGAACAGAGAACATGTATATCCAGATTATAGCGTTGGTTGGCCGGATCGCACACGCAATCCCCGCGAATATGATGCTCCATCTGAGCTTAGACCTTCAAGGATTTGTAAGATGTACACGTAGACAGAGTCGTGCAGCAGAACGCACAAGTCGAGCAAGGAGGACGCAACTAGGACATCCCACGGGAAATATCCTAAGGCTATAGTTGTGAGGGATGCCTCCAGTGAATTGGACAGAGATCTTGATAATGAAAGCGAATGAAAGAAAGAAGTTATGGAAAGGAGGTACTATAAACCTTGATGATTCGACGGGTTCACGACACGAATACGATCACTTACTGATGTTACTGCGCGGTCAACGATCCCCTCACTAGACGCGTCGTCGAGGACAATGCTGGTCAGCTTCGCTACCCATACGTCTGTTAGAGCGGCGAGCAAACCATGGAGTACTCTTGGTCCGGCGACCTGTTGATATGAGATACGCCGGTTGAAAACGTGCCAAAACCTACCACCAACGAAGGATATACGTCCAACCCCGATACTTTCAAAAGCCAGTACACTGGAACATTGAGTGCGGGGTATAGCATGCTCCTCAAAGGCCGCGGGTTCACCCATTCCCAGGTGAGGTGACCGTAACCGAAGACATAATGGTGCGCAGGCTCTAGTGCTTGGAAGTATTCGTCGGGTTGAAAGTAACTTTGGGTGAAGAGAGCGATAAGAACACGATAAACAACGCTGAATACGATCATTGGCGTTGATCAAGAGCATTCAAGTTGTCGGGTGATTTATGAGTCACACAGTTTGCCGAGCCAGCCATCGGGCATATGGTGTAGCTGGTTATCACATCCGCTTAGCATTGGTGCTAAGCTGCGGGGGGTCTCCGGTTCGAGTCCGGATTTGTCCACTTTTTGGTTCCAAACTGCTTAGGACAGGTCGACTTCTCGAGTAACCTACCGATTCATCAAGTAGGGTGACATGTAGTATTCCAGTTACTGAAAAAAACTGAGCACGAGCAGGTAGTTGGATGAGTGTTTTGAAGCCCAGAATAGAATATATTCACGTTCAAAAATACTGTTAGTACTGTAACGAAAACTTGGTAGACAGAACTCTTAGTTGACTATTTTTTTCTTTCAGCCATAAATTTTGAGATAGGTCTTTCCGCAGACAAGGGGTCTCGCGGAGACACCAGAGACTGGATCATCGAATCTTGCGTTGCGGATGATTTAACTAATGGCGGGCGCTCAAGCCGCATTTGATGAGGTGACGAAGAGCCAATTGTCGTGGCATGGGCAGGAGAGGATGATGGGACGGTAACAGTTGAGGTCATGGGGAATGATGGTGAGCCAACGATCATGGGAGGTGCCGGTTCAGAGTTTTTGACTGGAGGTCGCGGCGTAGGTTTGTTGGTAGGGAAATGTTGGCTAGGAACCGATCTTTTCCGCTCGACAACGCTCGAGATGGTCGGCTGGGATCGGGTATTGTCCTCGCTTTTATTGCCCTGGAAAGTGGTCGTCTCTGTGATCTCTCCTCCACGAGCTAATTTGAATCTCGATGGCTTAGCTCCACGAGCAGCAGTTGACGTGCCTGCGGATGGCGATTCCATGGCATCAGAATCTTTGGTGGACATTGCAGATGGTTTGAAATCGGGACCAGCATTCTGAATACTTCCCGTTTGCAGCATTTGGATTACTTCTTTGATAGTCTCATCCTCGCTCCCGCTCTCTCCAGAACATCCCCCTACCAGTTGATCGTTTTCTAATTTGCCTAGCCTCACGGAATTTCGAAGGGACTTTTGACGGGAGGCTGGGATGGCTGTTTCTCCTATTGATGTAGAAACAGGACCATGTGAGTTGTCGTACGCTGCTACTATGCGGTCCGCTCGGAAACGGGACAAAGGCACACGTCCGTTGGACTGGAACTCAAGATGTTGTCAACCTCAACGAATGCATGGCAGCTCGTGCGACTCACGGTTTCGTGTTGTTCATGGTCATCAAGAGTATGCGCCGCCATTGCTCTTGTAGTCTCAGCACCGATTGTATGTCTTTTCTTGTGATATTCCAGAGCAATTTCGCGGTGATGTTGTGCAGTGTCATGATCGAATCCTTCCTCCAACGGCTCATCATCTGATAAGTCATTGTTGCTTGACGAGGACCTGTCCTCTTCACCTGAAGAATTTTTGTCCACGCGTGAAGAAAGGTGTCCGGCTGAGGAGGTAGACTCATCATCTGAGTCTGCGTCATTGTGAAAGGAAGACGTAGGAGTTGCCATGGGACGCCGCTCCACTACACGCATTTTCATGGGGCATTTCTGGGCCTCAGCCGTACTCGCCAAAGGCATGCGGCTTTGTGCACGTAATATACCAGGAGTAACATCACCCCAGTTAGCCTGGTGTATTGACGCCTGCTGACCCCTTTCGTCGGCCTTCAGGGCTGGTGTATCTGCAAAGGACACACTTTTCTTTGCAACAGAGGATGTGATCTGGGGCTTCAGGTTTTTTTCTTGTCTGTTCTCCCCTGTTCCTTTGGCATGCCGAACGAGGGCCTGTCCCATCTTCTTCTGCAACTCTCGGGCCGCTTTTAGCTGCTCCAGTTCGGCCTTTGCTGACTCCTTGCGTTTTCTGATCGCTTCCTTCCGTTCCTCCTCCGCATCCCGCTCTTCTTGTAGTTGCTGCAAGCGTTCCTCCTCCTCCAGCAAATCAAGAATACGCTCGCGCTCCCGCCGCCGCCGCTCCCTTTCGTCCGGTGGCAAAATAGAGAACGGGGTGAGGCCTTGTTCTACAGACGGAGAGGGTGAAATGCTCGTTTGAGAACCCTCATTGACTGATTCTGCAATGTCGATTATGGGAAGGCCATCTTCATTCAGGAGCTGTATTCGAGAGTCGGCAATCGAGTAAATCACATCTCCAAGGCACATGTACCTGGCTAGACCGCCCTCCTAATGTTAGGTCACGATTTGCGCCGTCTCCCAAGATCTCGTTGATCTTTTCCGACATTTTGTGGAGTTGTTCTGTGGATGACGTGGAGCCCGAGGATGGGTCATCGTTGGCATGCCCGAGGGAGCTAAGCAAGCCCTGTAATGCTTGAAAGAGGTTTCTGGCTGAGGTAAAGTAAGATGCACGTTGTTATAGTTCCCCTACCCTCTGTTCTACTGGCATCGAGATTCTTGATGTTTCCGATGGTGCTAGACATGGCAAGAGATGCAGTGGACTCGTCGGACGTTGGTCACGGTGATACATTTCATCACTTTTGCAGATTACGTGAGGTAGTACCTCCACACTTATCGTGGCTTGCATTCCCCCATCATGGGCGTCACCCATGTCGTTGCCCCACCCAATGCTCACAAGAAAACACGGAGGAGCCTTGCAAAAAGGAGAGCAGCCGTCAATGGCAACTCAGAAGCGAGGTCAATGAAACAAAACAATATAGACGAAGACGAGGACATGCAACTGGAGCCTCTCATCGAAGGATCTACACAATCAAATGAAAATGTACGGGAGGACGACGAACTCGCAATTGACGTCGATCCCGAGTCTGCTCCTCAGCCATCTTCAGCTCCATCATTTCCCGCCCTGCCTGCTGCTGCTGCACAATCAACCACACTCAAATCGGAGACCCGACGAATCCCTATACCACCACACCGCATGACACCAATCAAAAAAGATTGGGTCAACATATTCTCGCCCCTTACAGAGATCCTTGGCCTGCAAGTTCGAATGAACGTTCAACGGAGATGTGTCGAGATTCGGGTATGCATTCGACGGTCCTCTGGCAGCATACCTCACACTGTAAGCAGACGTCGAGGCACACCAAAGACGTTGGGTCGATTCAAAAAGGAGCTGATTTCGTCAAAGCCTATGCACTGGGTTTTGATGTCAATGTAAGTAGTGTAGACTATGCGTGATTCTCACTTAATGGTCAACACTAAAGGACGCCATCGCGCTTCTTCGTTTGGACGATCTTTACCTCGACTCTTTTGAGATCAAAGATGTGAAAACGCTGCATGGCGATCACTTATCACGTGCCATTGGTATGTAGTTATCCATCGTGTCAGCCATTTATTCATCCGTCCTCTAGGTCGGATAGCAGGTCAAGATGGAAAGACGAAATTCACGATCGAAAATACAAGCCGTACGCGAATCGTGCTTGCAGACACGTTTGTCGAGTACTTGATGCATTCTTTCTCTATTTTCTGATGGCATTGAATAGGAAAATTCACATCATGGGATCATTCCAAAACATCAAAATTGCGCGAGATGCAATAGTATCTCTTATCCTCGGTTCACCCCCAGGAAAGGTCTATGCCGGATTGAGGACAGTGAGCAGTCGGATGAAACAACGGGCTCTATGATCTCAATTGTTAGATCGTGTATCCTCTGAACCTCAGTATTACATTATCGACGAGTTGATTCCCAAGAAATATAAACAGCGGATACAATGATAGCGATTACACGGTGAAGGTCTTAGTCGCAACAATGGGTGGGTTGGGCAGATGGCTCAAATCGTGGCAGTTCCTACCCAGAGCCGATCACCTCGTGAGCTTTGCCTTTCTTCTTCGACTCCTCGTACTGGTCGACTATAGTGTGCTTCAGCATGCTGTGCAAGTTAGAAATTGTCCCACGTCTTCATACACAAACTCACCTCTCCCAGGCGGAGTTGTCCAAAGGAGGATCTTGTCCATCCCCAACCATTACCATCTTTCCTTGACTCGGGATTCCGTTGGCGACGAGAAAGATCCATCCCGGGCCTGGCGGGTAGATACTGCCATCTGGTGGCCCGGCGAGGATGATCTTCTCCCCGTTGTGGAATGATGAGACCGCCAGATATACTAGCCTGGAATTCGCGTGTACTGCGTGCGTGACAAACCCCAAATCCATCAATGCGACTTTATAAAAGGAATTGGTCGATTGCATCAAATGGAAACGAAAAAAGGTTTACCCCTGATTGTTGGTTCTGCGGCACTCGTCCCGGAAGGTATGTCGATGTCCATTTCGAATGGTTGTGCATAGTAGACATTGTGGGGGAGCCGTCTAATGACTGGTCGCTCTACTTTCATGTAAGGCGGCTGGAATCGTTCCAATCTATATTCCGTCCCATATTTCACCTCGCTCCTGTCCAGATTTGGATTGCTTCCCGCAACCAAGATATCCCCAGCAGGTGTCAATGTCGCCACCGAATGATACATACGAGGTATCAAACTTGATCTCATACCCATGGTGGAAAACCGTTGACTAAGCGGTGCCTCGGGCGTATACAAAACAGGCGTGAGATTTGGGCTATCTGCGTTTGATCCTCCAGCCTGGCCTTTGACATTGCCATAGCCTGATATGCCTGACTTGGCACCATTGACAATAAAGACTTGCCCAGTTGGGAGCAGAACAGCATCAGGCATATGCCTTGGTTCCGGAAGCTGTTCTACTTCCCATCCGGCAGCGATTCCGGCCACGGTCAGTGTAATTCTGGAACATTGGTTGGATGCGGGATCCTGTGATGATATTTCGTAGCCAGGGGTAATGTCACCAATAGCGGAGCCGCCACATATGAGAATTTCCGGCGTGTAGTCTCCAGGAGATAGCGGGAGGAGAAGCCCGACACCCGCCATTGGATACGTGACACGAACTCCGTTGGGTATTCGTGGGAGCCTTTGTTCCGTGTTCGTTTTCCAGTCGTAGATCATGGCGTCTCGATTAGCAGCCATGAACACCTTACCATCCGGGAGAGTGAAGGCAATCGGGAAGAGGTTAGCATTCAATGTATCGACTAGGAACGGCAGGTGTATTGGCAATCCATTTGACCCATGAATAGATTTGGGGGGCCAGTACTCCACAGTTGGATTGTTGACCGTTGCATTATTGATCCAGCCACCTTTCTTGGATCCTCCGATGATCATCGCGCTGCCATCAGATAGCCTGATGACGGTGTTGTACCATCTAGGACTTGCCATTCGTACACGAGCATGGTTTTCGTACATGTAGCACCGCGAGACATCGGGGGACAGGCAAGGATGAAAGAGGCGAACGGCTTGGAGGCCATCCAGGTGGCCGAAGTCTGCAGGCGAAGTGAAGCTTTCGATGACGGGATTTCCTCCAACATTGATTAGGGTTCCATTGCTCAAAAAGGTGCCGCCAGCGCAGAACGAGTTTGACTGTATTTTCAGAGGCATAACAGCTTGTGTATCGAGGTTATACAGCGCCCCCCATGCCGGATGACCGTCGATAGATATCGGATTGTGCTCCACCTTGTCGACTATGAGAGCGTGACTAGGAGATATGACGACCAGTTGCATAGCAGAAACGCCGGTGGAACCGCGTTGTACCAAAGACCATTGGCTATCATCATGGCCGTGAGCGTCGTCGTCCAGTCCACTTGGCGCAGACAGTATGTTACCATAATCTTGGCCTCTCGTTACGATCATGGCGTCGATGTCTGTGATTGGGCTGGCTACGCCTTCTGCTCCTCTTCCGGTATGTTCGATCTCTATCAGGTGTTTACCATACGGAAGATCGTACTTCCAGAATAATCGCTGTTGAGTGCGCGGGATATTGCTCCAAGCATCGATGACGTCCACCTTCTGACCATTTATCAAAATTACAGCAATACTGTGCGTCCTGTCTTGAGAGCCGAACCATTCGATGCCAGTTCCAACAAAAGAAAAGGATATCCGAGCGCCAGGTTCGTCAGTCCAACGACATGTACCTTCGATGTACGAGCTAGAATAAGACTGTCTCCACAGACCCCGGTACTGAATCAGCGGGGACGACGAGTCATAACTTTTGGCACCAGGCGGGACGTAAAATGGCAAGAAAACTTGGGGTTTATCTGATCCCGGTGGCGTCTTTCCGTTCCAAGCGGACTCGCTGGCTAGAGCGTGTAGAGCGAACGCTACTGAGAGCCATATAGAAGGACTCATTAGCATCGGTGATGAGTCGGTGTGGACCGTGTCGAGGTCACGTGCTGTTGATTTTGGCCAGTCCAAACATGTCACGTGATAGCACGTGATTTCCCAATGGTAAATCTAATTCAAACTCCGACAATCGCGAGTATCTTACAGTACTTTCCTGTTAGGAATGATATTGTAACTATCTATACTATGCGTAACATGTCATGACATTGGTTGAGGTTGGAGAAAAGATCACGAACGAAATGTTCGATCGATGTGTGAAACTAAACCAGATTGAACAAGCAAGATGAGTTGAATGTTAGCTTATGCCAATTGTCCATGCAAAATGAAGGGTGATTAGCACGATCCGTGATACCCCACCACACGGACGATCCTATGACTGAACTTTGCCCTTGCCCTTGCCATTTCTTCCCACATCACCAGAAGACAACAGTCCGCCAGCGGCGGACTGGGGCAATGGTTCCCATATCCGAATCGTAAAGTCATCTGAACAAGATGCAAACATCCGTTCATTCCGTGGGTTCCATGCGACTGAATTGACGCTTCCCACTCCGTGGCCTGGGAGGATCTCAAGAAGTACACCGGTATCCCGGTGCCAGACATAAACATTACGGTCTAGGTCAACTAGATGAGGAAAAGATCGGAGACAATAGCACCAACACCGACCTTCACTTCCACTGACCACAAAGTTACCATCGACACCTCCAAAGCAGCTTCGGATGACATGGTGGCCCTGGTGCTGCCCTGTAAATTTGCGCGCGAGTCGACCCTCGTTCAAATCCCACAGATGTACCTCCTACCATACACCTGATCAGTGATCTGTAAAGGATTCAAGCTGAAACGTTTCTTACATCTGGTGAATGGTTAATTAGTGCAAACTGGGAGTCCTCAGAGATCTTCACGCTCGTGAGTTCACCGTCCGCAGGAAGCGACCTAGACAGTCCCTTCTCGGTCAACTAAATCCAACAAAGGCGCGATGCTCACAGTTCAATAGCCTTGCTCTTTAGGTCATATATAATCATACGATTCTCCGACTGTCGGCCCCCATCCACTGTGGCTCCGTTCCCATTGCTTGTCGGAGGTGGTGTTGGTTCTCGACTGACACCTCCACTGGCATCCGCCGTTGTAGGTGGTGTTGCAATATAGTCCATCCCAACGGTGACAAGCCGCGTCATGTCTGGAGTGACCGCCATATCGGTAACACGAATGGGCACACCGGACCAATCGTCCCGAAGCTTCCCAGCCATATCCTGGAAGAGAGGTGAGACGGATTTAGGCATGATCCGGGGGATTGCACATACCCAAGAAAATATTTTGCGGTCCAAACTTGCCGACATAAAGCCCGAACCATCTGGTAACCACACGAGTGCCGATACGGTCTCCGAATGAGAGTCAAGAGTGTGTATGCACTTTCCAGTCTAGCACGACTTAGTACCGTTACTCCTTACATGATAAGAAAGATGATCATTACCTTGGTATCCCAAAGCAATATCAACTGGTCTGCAGAGGTAGCCAGGACTGAGTCGTCAAGCGACCACGCCAATGCACCAACAGGGAAGGGGTGCTCCCTGAGAGTAAACTCCACCACACATTCACGAGAGGAAGGTTCAGCGTCCGACTGTGGACGCGGTGTCAGCGTTAATCCCCCTTGGACAGTGAAAGACTTGCCCCGATCCGCCAAATTATGGCCGTCTTGTCTTTGCTTGCGCTAGCCAGGCGTAAGCCATCATGACTCCAGGCCACGTTCCACACCTCGTCCGTGTGTACATCGAGAACGGTAGTTGTTACGCAAGGGAAATCCTCTCTATCACAATGGTGATCAGAGAACAGTGAGAAAGAAGCAGCATTCATTGGCGCATTGTGATATAGGCAATGCTCTCTTTGATAATATCTTGATTGTGTCAACAGAGCCGCAAGTCGCCTGGAAGGGATCATTGTCGTAGAGGGTATAAAGTCTGGCACAAAAGTTGTTTGACATGACGGTGGAAATGAGACAGAGAAACTTACGTTGCAGTTCGGAGAGTAATGTTCGTCGAGACGTCCCAGACGCTCCATCCCACGATGCACGCCGTCGTAAGTCCTCAGGGTCCGAGCACATTATCAGACTATCACATACACGATAAGCGTGCGACAACTGGGCATCCTTTAATACCTACCTCGATAATGCGTGCAATTGCTCTGGATTTGTGCTTAGAGGAGCTAATTCGTTACGCAGGACCTGCAGCGCAGCTGTCGTTTTTCGGGTTTCTAAGAGCTCGAGGTATTTTTGTCGCCCAATAAGGAAGTGTGCCTCCTAAGAATAGACGTGTCAGAGTCATAAGTTCTATGATGGACGAGTGTCGATCGCACCCAGGTCGCCTCCTCATCCGCGGCAGTAAGATGCGAAAGCAATGACTCTGCGTTTGCCCAGTCTGCGCTGAGAATATACTGGCGGAATTCGGTGACTTCTGGTGCCTCCAGGGAGTAACCCGACTCTGCTTCGAGGGTGGCAGCTGATTCACTGCAGCATTTACATTCAGTGTAGCACTGAGATATGAGGACCAAGGGGAACGAAAGTTGACTTACATGTAGCCTACGTCTCGAAGGCTTTGTATAACGAGTCTGACGAATTCTTCCCTGTCTACATAAGGGTCGTCATACAACGTGGTACCTGGCAGCGACACGCGCGCTACAGAAGAACTATGCTTGGGGACACCGTTGCTGATTGGTGAGGAACCATTGGGTTTGAACCCATTGATGCTGGTGATGCCATTAGAGCGAGTTGCTTTATCTAGAGTGATAGAGGATGGGCCGGCCTCTGTGATGGGGTGGTTGATGGATTGCGATGAAGTGAACACTTTGTCTGAACGCGGAATATACATCTTGTCTGTGGAGGAACCCTGTGTGCGAGGTGTGCGGTCGATAGTGGGGAGAAAAGTAGAGCCGGAGGCGTTGGTGCTTTGGGTGACTACTCGTTGTCTCTTGTAGGCCCTCGCTGAATCTGTGAACGGACAAAGTATGGGCCCGATCGTAAGAACATGAGATGAGTTCATGACAAAGAAGTGACGGGCAGGTTGGAAAGCGCACCTGACGGAGCAGCCGGGGGTGCGTCACCGTCCGAGTCCTCTACAAGAGCGCGGGGACGTGTAGAAGGGACTAAAGAAGTGGGTGGCTGTGTTTGAAGAATAGATTGTCTCGACGTGGCGGCAATTTGGCTTGGTTCCGTTGTGGATTCCAGCCTTGAAGCGGGATCCTGGCGTGTAGGACAAGCGTCCTGGGCAGAGTCCAGTCGGGTGATTGGATCAATGGTGACTAGTTGGCTGTTGCGTTGTTTGGATTGACATGTAGCGCCTCCAGCGTCGCCAGCGTAGATCTATAGCGTTTCTGTTGGACAATGAAGGTCAGTGAAGGAGAAGGAACGGCAATGGCCTGGGTCTGGCTGTTGACGGGCTCGGGCTGTGAGGCCTGCTCGCCAACAACTAAGAATGGAAAGTGACCCCCCTTCCA
>JBBPLK010000001.1:194405-206146 GCA_038089735.1 Exsudoporus frostii
GTTTCTGTTGGACAATGAAGGTCAGTGAAGGAGAAGGAACGGCAATGGCCTGGGTCTGGCTGTTGACGGGCTCGGGCTGTGAGGCCTGCTCGCCAACAACTAAGAATGGAAAGTGACCCCCCTTCCATTTCACTTACGGGGGGGTCACGCGTCCCGGCAAAGCGGGCCCTGACCAAAACACCGCCGTCGCGCCATCCTTGCCGACCCGGTCGTGCAAAAGATACGGCCCATCATTGTATATATTCGATTATACTACCCCCGCGAGTGAAAAAATCAAGGTAAAAGAAGGAAATGGACGTCTGTAATGACTGTAGAGCAAACTATGCTTCATGAAGATGCTCAATGCAAAGAGAATCGTAGGGTTTTCTGTGTGACAGCAATAGATAACAAATGCGTTGCAGACGGCTAAAATTGCCAATGTTGGTATGAGTTCCGTAAGTTTTCTGAGCCAATACTGGGGTTCTTGAGATATAGATATAGTACGTAGAAGGCGAGTAGCGAGTAATGCTGGTGTTTTGGATAAAGATGCACAGGTGATGAAAACGAGTGAAATGAGTTCAGACGCAGCCTGCCGTCCGGTTCGTTTCCTAGGGCGTAGACGATTTTGAGTGCTGTTGCCGAGATAAAATGGAACAGATGGGCATTATCGCGTAGCAGACGATTGCAATGCTACTGACGGCCTGCGGTACGTTCGCGTTCCCTCAGGCCGCTGCGCCCGTTTCCGAAGCCGGGTGCATCTCGAGATGCACCCCGACCTTCAAGTTCGTGAGTGCGGTACCGTCCACGCCTTTCATTATAGGCGACAGGAGCGACTAATGCCGGATCTTCAAACTCCTGCATGCCCAGTACCATCTTGGGGAGAGGAGAGCTGTTACGCCGAGCGGTCGGGCGACCCCTAGACAAGGGAGCACAGGACCAATCAAACACTTGCTCCACACTGCCCCGACTGTCTTGGACGCGGGGCTCTGGTGCCATAGCACTCTGGCGGGTTCGTGAACGTGAATGAGAACACAAGTCGGCATATTGCGATGGTTCTGGTTCACGGCGTCGACCGCGCGGCGTTGATTCCAGTGTGGAGCGCAAACCAGAGGCAGTAAGCAATGAAGCCAATTTTGGAGTAGGAGGGGATGGCCGCGGATGATGCCTAGCGGTATTTGCCGATGGAGGAAGGGCATGCGTTCGTTGAGGAGAGCTTATCTGGAGAAGCGAAAAGTACGCTGGCAGACTCGCACGGTTGCGGCTCTTTTTGGTTTTCGACGTGACGGTGGACTCGTCCTTCTCTGGCTCTCGAGCGGAGATGGGTAATTCATGACGGCTTTGATGAGAAGCTTCATGAGCGAAATCGAGTTCGTCGTCGGTGGGAGAGGGAATATGACCCAAAGAGGAACTGGAGAAAGTGCGGCGATGCAAAAGGGGGATCATGGAATGGTGGTTGGTTGCGGATGGTCGACGAGTGTACATTAAACTGGATGGTTTTGCGGAGTGATGGGAACCAATGGAGCGGATGGAGGGGTCAACACCGCCCTCCACGCTGTCACCTTCATATCCGGAATCGTCGTCAATTCCGACGACAGGTTCGTCATCCTCTGCGTCCGTGAAGACAGACCAAGAGACGGAGGAGGAAGAAGAGGAAGTGGAGTATCTGTCGCGTTTCCGGAAGTTGCTGAGCGCATTGCCCAGGGCAGAAGGCATCAGGGGGGGTACTTCGCCACCGAAGGTATGGTCGATGTGGGGAGAAGAGAGGGCGCTGCTGGCGGAGGAGATCGAAGGGGAGTTGTGAACGTCGAGGGCCTCGCACTCGTCACTGCAGTAAGCGCGACTATTCTGCATGTGAGGGATGAACGAGGGAGTCGGGACGAGAGCCCACCTGTCGTCAGGGAGTTGCCTCGAGCACGTGAGGCAGATCTCCTCGAACATGGGGACTAAGGAGATATGGCAAGAGAGGAGGGGAGGGGAGACGTTGTGGGGAGGAGGAGGGACGCTGCAGAAAGGAACGGAGGAGGACTGGAGCTTAAATATGGCGACGGGCACAGGAGGGATGGAAAATTCACAAATTGGAGTAAATTGGAAGAGGAAATGACTCAAAGGGGACAAGACCAAGGCCATGTCACATGTGACGGACAAGAAACAGGACAGCTTAGGTAACGGAAATATTAAAAAAATATTGATCTAATCTATCCGGACAACTCGAAACTGGACCGGTCCTCGCCTCCTGCGAACGTGCCAGCGCTTGGATGCGGCCCACCGCGACCCTCGCACGTTGTCTTACGTTCAGCGGCCCAAATCACACCATCGCCAGTACATACCAATGTTATGGCGAGAGTTTTAGCGTTTGCACGTCGTGCCCCTTCTGCCGCGGCGTTTGCTGTGTGAACGGGTGCCTCCCTAGCAGGGGCGACCACTTGTCATTTCCTACATGCACACCGTAGATCCACTCACGAATCCGCACGAACGTAAATCAACCGTGGACGGTTCAGAAACACACCTCCCATAACGTCCGAGTATGCCCCAACAAGTGCCCGCAACTACGGTATTCGTCTTCACTAGAAGCTAGCTTGGCGATGCAGCAAGCCCAGCGTCGTCATTACTACCGGAAGGCTCTCCAAGACCGCCCAACGACGACCCTGACGAGATTGGATTTGAGTTTCCCACTACTTCTTCCTCACTCTGCAACGTATTACCCTGTATGCCAATGCCATCCACAGACACGCGTGCTTCTGCTCTCGTGGGAACCGCGCCAGAGCTGCGGGAAGGTGGTGGAATGACCCGATCGGAATCTCCCACAAACTCGTCCGCGACGGCGCCATTAGAAGACGCACTCTGCGAGGGTACCACTCCCGGCGACGATGGGCGTTGCGTAACAGATGGCAATGGCTTATCCAGGTTGGTACTATCTCTCTTAGATAGGAGTCCCCTGAGACGCTCGTTGGGCCCGACGCCGGTTGTACGGAAGTTGCCAAGTGTAGACTTGCGAGGTATCGATTTCTCAGCAATGAGGGTCTCAAGCATATTGGTTGGAGCAGTGACGTTCCTTAGTGCCGACACCTTCTGGCGCAAGAATTGTGCGTCTGCTAACATCCTTTTCAAATAGTCAGATGACTTTGATGCTGCTTTCGGCAGATGTCACATGCCTGTCCTTCGCATCCCGGCTCTGAAGCTCAATCAGACCGTACTCTTCGGAGAGGCGGTGGTTGATGGCGGCGAACACTTGCGACATCACATACTACAGAGCACACGGTCAACAACAAAAGCAACAAGCTGCTCAACGGGCGAACCTCCACGATCGGCGCGGACAAGTATCGCGAGAGCACTTTGTGCAGTGTGACCGTCTCTTTCACCAAAAGCTCCATGTAATCGTTGACGCCATCCCCTTGCCTTGGTATTTCCCAATTGACGGCCTGCCGCCAAGTAATCAGTTATTGATAGCTCGTGGTCGCGACTAGTGGCGTATGGCTGACCTGCAACGACTTGACATGGGCACTGATCCTGTCACCCATAATAGCAACCAATTTGGAATGGATCTCGTTTTGATGTTCTTGGAAATCCTTTTGCCATGCAGTCAGTCGATAACTCTTTGACTAACGCGAACCCGGACGCACCCGCTTGAGTTTATCAAACTCAACAAGCATGACTGCCTGGTTTGGGCTGAGATGGCGTCGGAACGTTTCCCGCACGTACGGAATGAGCGCCACCATAATGGAGAGTGACTGGGAGGCAAGGGCTAGACCAGTCGATAAAGTTCGCACGTACCGCAAACAATAAGAAAAGATACCAACCAAGATGTTTTGCCGTGATGTTCTTCAGGCCAGCGGAGCGCATGGCACCCGCGCCCAGGACCACTTGACAAGTCCTGGAATTAAACGCCTTGAGGAACTCAATGACTCGGCTCATCGTATCTGTGTTCAACATCGGAAGATTGACTACCAGCTTCAAGTATTCTAGCAGGAGCCCTAGAACAGCGCCAGTGGCTGAGACGCAGAAATAGGGTCGCTCTTCGATGTGAATGTACTTGGCTGTTGGAGCTATTGAGCAATTGTGTTTGCTGGGAGTGGACGTAGCCTTTCCGTCCGTCGAATGGGAAGGTGAAGCGGCGGAGAGTGGTTTGCCCCTTATGACGAGGTCAGGGGAATCCCGAACGGCAGAATCGACCAATACGTCAGCGGCATGCTGGACTGCGGGAGAAACCTCCGTTTGACTCCATTGTTCATCCTCCACCAGCTTAGCTGATTGATTGATCCTTGACTGATGAAAAGCTTGCAGAAATAATTTAGCCTGAACGTGGGACGATCGTGAACCAGTCATGATCGAGTCATGATTGAGGGCGTAAACCTACCTGGCCGAGTATTGTGCCTCTTAGTCCCATGATCATGCGTCGACAAATGACCTCGCATCTGATGACGAAGTCCCATGACTGGTTGAAGAACACAAGGAAGCTTGGCAAATCTAGTTGGGCAAGCTGCTCTGAACGGTAACTGATGACTTTGGCAACCAGCTTGTTCGAGAGGTCTGCTGCAGAGGAAAGAATATCCGACAGTTCTTCTTGTAGAGGTGCAAGGTCTATCGATGCTGGTGTGGATCTACATCGGCTCAGATCCGGGATAAGGACGTAAGACAAAGGTGTTCACTCACCTGTGACTCTCCAGTATATCTATTAGAACGCTATTCTGAACTTGAAGCCCCTCGATGCCATTGAGAAGACTTTTGTACACACGGGAAACGATGGAGGAGAACTCCACCTGGGTCATTGAGCGCAAGAGGCTGGAGAGACCACTAGGATGGTGTGAGATGAAGATAATCATACAACGAGAAAATATGCGCCACATGCCTCGTTACAGCTTTGGAACTCTTTTCATCCTCGTCTGGATCAAACGATGGCAAGCACTGGAAGGCGAGATCAAATTCTGGATCTTTTCGGAAGAGAAAGACGTTGCACCTACGCGTTTCATGATCCCTCGCACCTCGGACATGATGATTTCTCGCCAAGAGACAATCGCCTCTCGAATACCATTCGTACGCAGAAGCCCCTGAATCAACGGTCGCAAACGGTCTTTCATGGTGAGGTTCGGGTTCGCGACGGGATGGGAAGTTTCGGAATCAGCGCTCACGCGATCAAGCAGATCGAGTTTGAGTGCGGTGACCAGGTCTGTTGTCAGTGACATGGTTATCTGGGTGTTCATGGCCTGCAGATGAGAGGGAAGGGAAAAAAAGGCTGTGAGGGATGAGAGGGGTATTGAGGACAGAGGGGTGTTCCTGGTAGTAGCTTGAATTTGGAGGAGGGGTGACTCTGAGGTGGGGGGGGATGGAGAAGGAGTACGCAGCTTCACGACGGGAGTGGGAGGGACAGAGGGGTCTTGGGGATACGGGTTAAAGAGAGATCTGATGGTGTCGATGACGGCGAGTGCTTCGCCCCACTGACCGGCGCCAACCAAGCTAGTGGCGACAGATGACATTTCGACGACGGCGGCAAGATCGCGGACGGCATTGTTGACGGAAGCGAGGTTGGAGCGTCTGGACTCCTTGCGGACGATGTGGAGACCACGAATTGCAGTGTTGTTGTCGAGGCCGCTTAGGAGTGTGCGTAGTTTGGCTATGCGATCTAAACACTGTTCGGACTCCGTTTGGAGGTCTTGTAAGTTTGTGAGGGCGGCAAAGAAGGAGGTGGAGCGAAGGGATATTTCACGGACGAGATGCTGTTCGATGGTGTCTGCGTGATGAGAGAGCTTTTCTAGGAGAGGGAGGGAGTATGAGAGGGAGGAGGGATCGGAGGTGTCCTGGTCGCCATGGACGCGTTCCGTGACTGCGTTGAATGTAGGGGGATGTGCGAGGTCAAAGTCGGGGGTGAAGAAGACGGAGGGTACGGTATTGAGGGGTGTGAGGGGTTTAGTGAGACGAAGGGTTGGAGAGGGAGAGTCGGGTTGGGCGGGGGGGTGGGGAGCGCCTTGGAGGAAGCGGTCCCATTCTGGGGCGATTGCACGGAGGTAGGAATCAAAGTCCTTGCGCTTGACGCGGGGGAGCACTGCGGGGGGGACGGGGGGGAGGGGGGAATGGGCCTTGGGGGGTGCGAGACGCTTGTGGGGGTTGTTGAGCACGTTGGAGATGGCTGGGGAAGGTGAGGAGCGGGAGGGAGGGGAGGGAGAGGACATACCGTTGAAACCCTGGGTGGTGCTAGACCAGTGGTGCGGGAGGGGAGAAGCGGCGTTGGGGAGATGGAGGCGGGGGAGGGCGGCAAAGGCGTCCTGAGCGCGACCGTCTGTGGTCGTCTCTGAGACGCTCGCCGGGCCCCGTTTGCTCGCTGGATCCCAGGTGAACCTGAATGGGCGCGTCGCTGTGTGGGGCAGATCTGGGAGGGGGCCGAGCGGTGAGCCAGGCGGAGACGACTCTGATGGTGCAGACATGGCAGGTCGAACCAGCGTCACCAGCGCTGATTGCTACTGCCACTACCACCACTGATGGACCTCCCCGCATTCTTTTCGCGCTTCCCCCTCCACACATACCCGCCCATCCCGGTGCCCCCCCGCTTCCCCCTCGTCCAGCCCACCCTCTGGATAGCACCCCCGCGCGACGCCGTCGCCCTCCTCAGCACCGACGTCGAGTGTCTCAAGTGGCAGGCATATCTCGCCCTCCGCGGTCTCGACCACATCGCAGTCCGCTGGGACATATCCCCCGAAGGCGCTCTCGACGCCCGTCTCCCCGTCCTCCATCTCCCAGACCCCCCGCGCCTCCTCCCCCCGCGCTCTATCCTCGACTGGGCCGACACACGTCTCGGCCAACCCCCTGACCCCCTCGAGGGCTACCGAGATCAATTCGCCAAAGACGAGAGCCATGCTTGGGTCGCCCTCCTCGAAGGCGTCGTACACGCTGCCCTGGTGCGTCCCCCACTACCCCCCCTCTCCTCACTCATCTCCTTCCTTCCTAGTCCCTCTCCCACCCCGACTTCTCCGCATTCTTCCAGTCCGACTCGAGGAAAAAATTCGCCCTAGACGCCGTCCTCAGTCCTCCCCCCCCTCCCTCGACTGGCTTTACCTCTCCCTTCCCCCCCTTTGGTGCCAAAATCGATCCTTCTGTCATCCACGCACGCTATGCCGAAGCCATCGCCGCCCTCTCAGACCGCCTTGCCACCGACAAATGGTTCCTCGGCTCTATGTAGGTTGTGTCCTTCTCCACCTCCACTACCTCACACCTCTCCCAGAAATCCCACCGCGCTCGATGCCCTCCTCTTTGCTTACCTTCACACCCTTCTCCATAGCAAAGAGTCCATCCGCATTCAAGTCACTCGCCGTCCCAATCTTGTCGCCTGGGAGCGTTCTGTCAGAGCCCGTGTACAAACCGCTTTTTGTCTTCCTCCTACTGCCTAGCACTTTGGTATAATCTGGTATACGTGCATGATACAAAATCATCCACCAATCAATCCTTGTCGCCATCCATTGCACGATTCCATCATCATTCCAGGTGGCTGACTATCTTGCCAGTCCCATTGCCGTTCAGAATGCCGTGTTCTTTTGACTTGACCTGGACAGACTTGCCCGTGAATCGCTTCCGTAGCGCTCCGATCATTTTCGTAAACCTGCACCATGCACATTCAACAATGGCCCATAACCAACATGTTGTCAATACACACCAAAACCAGTTGAGACCCTGGAGCATCAAGTTGCTTGCTCCGTAGACCATGATGTAGAACAGAGGAAGTTCAGTGTAAACACCATTCAATGTAATGAAAAAGTCATATGACTATGTGCCACTCAGTATCGCTTCACTAGTTTAGAGCAAGACACCTTACCATCTTTCCACCCCAAACTAGCCGAAAGCAGAAAAAAGTGCTCAACAACGCAATCCCATTTACCAACTGCAGCTGTGATCCAGTCTTGCCCATCTTGTCCAAAAACCTGTTCCAAAATGATCACTGTTCACACATCTCGACGTGCATAGAACATACCAATTGACATTGAGAAAGACCGTGCTCCTACACTCATGTCAGTATACCAACGTGTCATGTTGCGCGAGAGACCACGTACACTTCCCAGAGCAGGAACCGCACAACATAATAGTGCACAAACGGCCGCTGTAGAGATCGTTAGAGACAATGCATGAGCAACAGAGACAGTTACTTGCAGTGCCAAGTACGAAAATGACGAGACAGGCTACGCCTGGAAAATGCCAGTCAGCCAAACACACGACCGAGGAATGCACCAGACAACTTGCCGTGGACCACAAACCCAACCTCGGAAAAGTGAACGATGGACTCAACTGCGTCCCAGATGAAATATCTGATGAGACCGCGCCGTGAGATGCTGTGACATTTGCTGTGAGAGAGCACTCACCCAACGGCGATCGCTAACAAGAAACTAGCATCCGGGTAAGTCCCGAAGGCGCGGTCTTCCTCCAGACTTTTGGCTTGGAGACACCGTGAAGCAAGCACGACGGCGATGAGCGCGTGGACGAGTGAAACGACATGCATGTCCCTGTGAACAGGTCAGGGGACGGAGGTGGGGACCGGATGCACATGGATATACCAATTTCTACGTGTCCTCTTGTCGGCCTTGCCATATGATACTGGGAAGACCGCCCTACTGATAGGAGGCGAGAGACTGACTTGCAGGGCGGTGAAAAAGAGCCACCCGATGACGACGATGTCAGCAAACTCTGGGAGAACGCTGAAGCCGTATTTTGTGGCCAGGGGACGGACAGCGTCGCGTATGTACTGTCGAAGCTCGGGAATCATGATGGACAGAGAGCAAGAGAAGGACGCAAGACAAGACCAGGGGTGCTCCACATTACCTCATGTCACACAACTGAGGGTTAACAAGGGCCTATAAGGTCCGGACATGGTTGTTCTAATCATATACATTTGCAGAGATGCGCACAAGCTGGCCCGTCGACGATAAAGACAAATAAAGGTAGAGTATGCAAGCGACGATTGCCTAAACCAAGATGAGGCAGAGATGAACAAACGAAAAGATGAAAGAGGAGCAGCGATAGAAAAGGAAGGAAAAAAGAGACATTGTATAGGAGACGACTGAGGGAGCTGGGACCGCAGTACATGCGGCAAACCAGAAGCATCGTCCAGTATTTTGGAGGTCGAGGTAGATGGAGGGTGTATGGTAGTGATAACGAACGTGAAAGTTTCGATGTAAAGATGTTCAGAGATGAATGCACAGCGTGCGTCTGGGGTAAGGGAACACCCCCGGAATGGAGAGGGAGGGGCATGACAGCGGCGAGGGTATAGGAAAACAACGCATCACATCACGACGCAATTGCAGCCTGTTTGTGGTGGTGCATATGGATCCTCGCCCTTCCCGACAGGACCCCAGACAGACGGAACCTTTGGAGGGGATGAGGCAAAGTGTGGAGGGGAGACGGACAGCACAACGTACTAGATGGTCTTTTGTCGTTTTGCAGTAGCGAATCAAGCTACGTGGCGTGCGGTGAGCAAGGAGGAGAAAAATGGCAGGGGAAAGAGACGTGCCTTGCACTGGCCTCACTGACTCTCATGCGCGGTCGTGCCAGGTCCTCACGGAGACGCTGGTTGTGCTCTGTGAGACGGCGAAGCTTGAGTTCGGACATGGACTGTTTGTGGGGACGAGCGTTCATTGTGTGCGTGCGCAGAAAGGAGAGAACGACGAGGGCGGTGAGGACGACGAAGACGACGAAGAGGTGGAGGTGGCCGAGTGTACCATGGGAATATCGCAGTCGGAGTTTCAATCGTCCCCTGTTCCATCATCACGACAACGACGACGACGACGATGCTCGACGACGATCACGACGCCGACTGGAACGAGCACACCTCCTGGATCGCCCTCCTCGACGAGTAACCCCGCCCTTTTCATCTCCACGCGCCGCTGACAGCCCACCCCCGCAGCGATGACGACCTCACCCCCGTCGACAGGACCAGTCTCGTTGACCGTCTCGGACCCGCATTCGCCGCCCACCACCGCCAGGGAAAGGAGCATATCAAGCACGCATTTATTCCCGTCCTACAACACACCAAACAACTCCACGACGCCATCCACAACGACATCTTTCCGGGGCGTACCCACCACCTTGCCCTTTTCGACGAGGCCACTCTCTGCTTCGAAAGCGCCGCCCGCCGCGACATGAATGCCACCCAGATCGTCTATGACGACACAAAGGCGTGTCTACCGCGTCCTTTGCTCGCCCTCTTGACCTTGCCTTTACCCATAGCATTCCCTTGATGTTCTGTTCTCTACCCTCGACGACCTCGTCCGCCAAAGTGACATGCTCTTTCAGACATTCAACACGAGCATGCATGAGCAGGGTACACCATGATTGTCCTTTACGTGGCCCCTATCTGACACCACTGTGTCCCAGTTCGTCGCCTTCGCCGCTGTACCGACCAAATATCAGTCGATGCGGAACGACTCATAGCCAGTCTGGACAAGAAAGTGAAGCATCTCGGTGCCGAAGACCATGCAAAGGCCAAGGAAAACCTTCTTCGCGGTATCCTTGAAAAGTATTGACCACAGACGTTCCTTGTTCCATCATCGTACAACCTGTCGCACTGTAGACTTAGCTGTAACATGCAATGTTTTACGAGCCGTCTCGCTCGCCATGCTCAGTTGGTCGAATTGAATGAATGTCGACGTGTGGAAAGGGTCCGTCAGGGCTCATCACTGGTGTGGTCCAACTTGGAAATCCAGTCGTGCACGGCTTGTTTTGGTGCCACCACCGTCATCGCTCATCCGACATACCCCCCCATCGAATACTACTTCGTTTGCTATCTTTTCTACGCTTGTGTCGCCCTAACACTGTTCAGTGTCAAGTCAGTTGCCGAAAAAAAACCAGCGCACGCTCTCTGACATATTTCGCAGTTCTCGTGTTTCCCATCCCCCTTCGAGTTAACATGAGCAGCCGAGGCGGCAGACAGTCCATGTCCGAGCTGCGATATCGTCGTCTTTTGGAGCATAACCAACGCCTACGTGAAGATTTGGCAAGGCCGCGAGTTCGCGTAAGTGAAGCAAGTGCAAGGTCCGTCATGGCATCGATCTCCAGACACACCATCCTCACAGCATCCGCATCTACAGTTTAATTAGACATTGTAAGACCACCGAAGACCACCTCGTCCGTACCACCTTCATTTTCTCTCTCAAACTTGATAGTCGCTCACCCTGTGTCAGGTTCCATCTGTATGGGGCCCAGTCCAGAAAGCTGAGGATCCTTACGCACCCCAAGGCTCGGGTAGGCCCAACTGCTGTAGCATACAATAATTTCCTTTAGCAAGCACGTCCTCTATGACCTCGTATGCCGATACACAATCGCGGACATCCCTTTGGGTGATGATTCCTATACCATTAGTCTGTACTACACCCCATCGCGTTTTCGGGTAGTCGTTGCTCTATGTTGTGTTATCCATCAAGCTAGATTCGACGCTTGATTTTTTTTTCTGACGTTTACGATACCGAACCGTCTGGAAGACGTACGTATCCGCATGTCAGAAGCTACTTGGCGTGAAGATCAGAAAATGAGGCCCTTCTACAGTTGTTGCAAGAATTTCCTGACAGCTCCCTCGCTGAGCGCACCAATGAAATGGTTGACCGGTTTTCCGTCTTTGAAGGCCATTACCGTCGGTAGTGAGCGTATCTGGAAGCCTTGTTTGATCGTGAAGCATGAACAACAAAGCGGGAGACTGACCCGATACCTCTGGGCGAGTTCAGATTCCTTGTCTGTGTCAACGGTGACCAAGTCAAGAGCACGTCCGCTCCCAGTCTTGACATTAGAGTCTTCAG
>JBBPLK010000001.1:216173-253803 GCA_038089735.1 Exsudoporus frostii
GATCTCCTCATAGGTGAAGCTATCATTATTACTCGCTCCGGCATATCGAGACGTGTTGTTGCTGAGCCGACGACGTTTGCACCCGATATCTTTGAATACGTTTATTTTGCCCGACCTGATTCCGTATTGGATGGCGTGAGCGTCTACCGGAGCCGGATGGCCATGGGTGATGCGCTCGCGGAGGAAGTAAGCAAGGTTTTGTTAGAGAAGAAGATCAGCATAGATGTCGTCATTCCGGTCAGTTCGTGATACTGCCCCTTCAAACGATCTGATTTGTGATATGATCATCAATATTAGGTACCTGATACATCGCGTGTCGCTGCCTTGAACTTGGCTCAGAAGCTGCAGCTTCCTTACCGGGAGGGATTTATAAAAAACCGGTATGTTGGCAGAACTTTCATCATGCCGGGACAACAAATGAGGCACGTTCCCAACCATTTTCCCGGTTGTGGATACTGACGATATCCAGGAGGAAGAATGTGAGGAAGAAGCTTAACGCTATGGCTCTCGAGTTCGCCGACAAAGCTGTCCTGCTAGTTGACGGTACGTCTCACTATCCTGGGATAGCCATCCCGTCTGATTATCGCATGCTTCTTTCAGATTCAATCGTGCGAGGCACAACTTCCAAAGAAATTATCCAGATGGCAAAAGATGTTGGAGCAAAGAAAGTCGTTGTCGCGAGTTGTGCTCCCCCAATTCGGTGGGTCCTACCATTTCTCTCCAACTGTCCCCTCTTTGATCTGCTGCGCAGGTATTCCAACGTATATGGCATCGACATGCCCTCGCGCTCAGAGCTCGTCGCATTTGGTCGGACGACCGAAGAAATAGCAGAGGTCATCGGTGCTGATCTTGTCATCTTTCAGAAGCTCCCAGACTTGATCGCCTCTGTCCGCCAATTTAATCCATCAATCGAGACCTTTGACTGTTCGGTCTTTACGGGAGAATATGTTACAGGAGGTGTTGATGAAAGATACTTGACCTACATCGAGTCGCTGAGAGCTGACAATGTGAAGAACAGGGTGGTTCCGACTGGCCGCGAAGTTGTGGAAACCAAGGACGCGAATGACTCGAATGGTTACGACGGACGAGTTGTAACTGATTCGAACGTGGTCGCGAACGGGGCAGATGATACTGTTGGCCTACACAATACTTGGAACGCCAGCTGATGACCGTAGAATAAGCAACATTCATACTCTACCTCAGAAGTCTCGACAAAAACTAGAGTAATACAAAGAAAGAAAGGGAGATAGATACTGTAGCTAGCGATGGATGAATCTATGGTGCTACACAGGGTACAACAACAAAATCTAAACGCTTCTTGACGACAGATGCACATCCTGGTATATTCAAGGCGTGTTCAATGGCAAGATTACACGCGATCGTGTCACCGAGCAGGCACGCTGCGATTATTATCCCCCGCTTGAGAGGGGAGCTGTGAGAGGGCCCGGTGCTTTGGCATGAATAACGATGCCATGGGATCCCTCTTTTGTATTGGTGGCTTGGAAGGACGAGGATCAGTGGCTTGTGGTGGGGGCCGAGTAGGCGATGGCAGTTGTGGTGGTGAAGGACGGCCCTTCTGGGAAACGGGATCCGCCGACTTCGTGGATTGAACAGAACGAGGAGGTGTCGTTTGCGGCGCCGAATCCGAGGGGCGACTGACGGAGACGGCTTTGACAGTTATCCGGCTATCGAGAGGCTTCGTTGACGAAGCCGCGGGTGGGCTTGCTGTGGTGGTGCGGTGGTCCTTGCTGTGTATTTGGGGGGCTAGCCGGGGAGTGTACAGGGACCTTCGGAGTTTAGTCGCTTCGTTCTTCGTTTTCTGAAACAGAGATTTTGGCTGGTTAGATGTTCCCCCTGGAGGGTGTGTCAGTCAGGCAAAACCAGGAGAAAGAAATGCTTGCATGAACTGCGCGTGCGCTTGGCAGGTGGTAACTTGTCGGTCAATTTGACCTCCCGTTCCCTCTTCCGTTCAGCTGCCTCCATGCGCTGGTTTCTGAGCCTTAATGCAACCTCTTCAAGTCGATGGGCCTCGGCCTCGCGAAGAAGCTGTGTGGGGGTGTGTAAGAAGGCGTTCTGGACCTATGTGGGACGGGAACATACAAAATATTGATCGCGCCAAGATTCAGGTTGCTCGTCAACACTTCGTGCGAGTTGTTCGGCAAGCAAAGGATAGGACTTGAAGCACAGACGTTCCCAGAGATCTGATGATGTCAGGTCAGAGGCGAAAGGAAGCGAATCAGGCGCTGAATGGGGGCGTGCCTGAGGTGTCTTGTTCAAGATACTGCATCGAGGATGAGAGGGGAGGTGAAGATGAAGCGAGACGAACGGACCGGAGAGGATTGCTCCAAGCGGAGCAAGGTATCTGCAGAGCAGCACTCGAGCACGGGTTTAACAACATCGTACCGTACATCATGGCCAAGACAAGTTATGGCTGCTGCGGCGATGAGGGGGATGGGGGAGAGAGAGAGGAAGGACATACCGTCCGCGTGGGCTGAAAGGACTGGAAGGGGTGAGCACTGGGCAGGAGGGGGGACGAGCTGCTCACCACGCTGGCAGTAAGACACGAGGGAGGGGACCCGACGGAGAGCGGGATCCGAGTCTGAGGCCATCGCGAGGTCGGGGGCAAGTTGGGCGGTATCGGGCTCTCGCAGCGCTTTTTATACGATCACACATGCCAAATACAGTCACATCAGTCCACACTGCTACCCTCCTCCTCCTCCTCCTCCTCCTCCTCCTCCTCCTCAAACGCCCGCTCCTGCGCATTCATCGCCCCCAGCACGTCCTCCGATTGCCCCTTTTGTGTCGCCAGTCGCTGTCCTGCTCACCCATGTCATATCATGTCCAAGTGCTTCAGCGCACACACTCACTGATAAGCGTGTGGATTGCCTCCTGTGTCTTTCTCTCGAGCCTCGCAAGCTTCTTCTCCGTCTCCCTCTTGAGATCCCAGTTCGGCCGTTTCGGCGCAATGTTGAATACGTCCTGCAAGCGCTCAGTTGTGTACCATGTTGGCGTGTGTCACCACCCACAAGCTCCTGGGCTCTGTGTTGTTCATCCTCCGCAATGACCTTCTCCGCCATCCCTTCAACGTTCTTTTCAACAGTATCTTGGGTCAACCCCCTATTCTGCGTGTGTTTCCTCAGCGTCCGCGTTTCTGGGTCAAAGTTTCGGTTCAGTAGCACAGACCCACTGCACAACACGCGTCAGCAAACGCTGGTCGCAGAGCGATGTGCAGCGCACCCATTGTCAGCGTCTGCGTGTCCCTCCTTTCTGTTTCTGAGTGCGACCAGCCGCACCTTGCGTGCCTCGGACGCCTCTTGGAGAGACATGGTGGTAGTATCTGACTAAGCAATATATAGTATCCTTGTACCATCTCGTGCTTTGGGATGCTTCCGGTAGTATGGCCCCAACGCTGCTTCAAACAACACCTCCCTCTATCTCGCTCCTTCTCCCTCTCCTCGTCCATCCTCCCTGACTCCCAAAAGGCCATTGATACCGCCAAGTTTCCGTGCGACGCCATAAGGCACGTATCTTTCTCCAGTCAAATACGGTCACGCGAAACCTTCCTTCCTCCAGGAACTTTTCCATCATTGCTCACATCGGTACCTTTCGTCTGTCATCCGTGCAGTCGTGCACTCACTCACACTTTAGACCATGGCAAATCCACACTGGCCGACCGGTCAGTCAACTTTGTCGTCTCATGGACATGCTCACCTTACCTCGGTGGTCAGATTACTAGAGGTACATTCGCGCGCAGCTCCCCGCATGTTATTATGCCAACACACGTTTAGCTTACAGGCACCATTCCAAAGAAAACCTTTGGTTCCAATCAACAAGTTCTAGACAAACTCAAAGTTGAGAGAGAGCGTGGAATTACCGGTGAGGTATTTTAGATTCGGTGAGAAATCAAGCTCACTCATGTAGCGCATAGTCAAGGCTCAGACAGCGAGGTGAATATCCCATTTCGCGTTGCCAGAGAACTACCTCACTTTTCTCCGTCAGTATGATGCATGCCGTCAATTCGATGAAATATCTCCTCAATCTCATCGACACTCCTGTGCGCATCCCCTAGAGGATACCCAAAACTTCCCCTGACCTTGCACCAGGGACATGTTGACTTTTCATGGGAAGTCTCCCGTTCTCTGGCAGCTTGCCAAGGCGCGCTTTTGCTGGTAGATGCCACGCAAGGTGTTCAAGCGCAATCCATCTCCGTATTTCACATCGCCAAGGAGAGAGGCCTGACTATCATCCCTGTTCTTAACAAGGTCCGCGTTTTCGAACCCCCGTTGGTCATTCTTAACGAACGTCAACGTAGATAGACATGCCCGCATCACAACCCGAACGCGTCGCTTTACAATTGCAGTCTACTTTCGGTGTAGATCCTGTTGATGTATTGCAGATTTCAGCAAAAACTGGTCAGGGTGTGGAGGCCGTGCTTAGAGCTATCGTTGAACGAATACCTCCCCCATCTGCATCTGCGGAGAGACCTCTGAAGGCTTTGTTATTTGACTCTTAGTGAGTACTTGATCGGTGATTCTACTTGCCGACGGCAAACCATTTTAGTTATGATCGATATCGGGGCGTCATCTCTCTCGTGAGCCTTCAGGATGGGACGATTCGTAAAGGTACATACCTATCGAAACTTATCTTTAATATTCGAGTCTTATTTTCATGTTGACAGGTGATAAAATTGCGTCTTGTCATACTCGAAAGAAATACGAAGTACAGGAAGTTGGTGTCATGCACCCGGAAGAGCTTCCTACTGCGAGCTTACAGCCTGGACAAGTCGGTTATATAGCTTGTAACATGAAAGAATCCTCGGAAGGTCGGTGGAGTGCGTTTTGTTCTGGAATTGTCACCAAGGTGGTCATCTAGCGTATGTCGGAGATACTCTCTACCGAGTTGGTACGCCAGTGGACCCAATGCCGGGCTTTCGACCTGCGAAGGCCATGGTAAGCACGCGTTGCTTCTCACAACCTAATCCTCACTGTCTCCAGGTCTATGCCGGTATCTTTCCTGTAGACACGAATGACTTCATCAAGCTCGAAGAATCTGTCAAACGCGTGCGTCACCGTCTCTTGCACTTTTCACATCATCTCTCAACAGGTGCATGTCCAGCTAACGCTTACTGACCGAAGTGTCTCGGTCCAACGTGAATCCTCCTCCGCGTTGGGACAAGGTTGCCGCCTCGGGTTTCTCGGGACTTTGCACATGGACGTCTTCCGCCAGCGTCTGGAAGATGAGTACGACGCAAACATTATCGTTACCGCTCCTACAGTACCTTACAAAGGTGCTCTCTCCCTGTCACCTAGACTACAGCAGCTAATGATGAGAGTCGACAGTCGTTTATAAAGACAAGACCGTCATCGTTAGCAATCCTACGGAGTTTCCGGATTCCTCAGACTCTTCCTCAGGCGTGAAACAGGTTCAAGAACCAGTGGTCAAGGCAACAATCATTGTTCCCGAAGGTTTGCCTTGTTCGTCCTATGTCTTCTTTCACTGCTGGACTTTCCTCAGATTACCTTGGCGAGATGATGGAGCTATGTTTTACGCACCGTGCGGAAGACCTGGATCATCGCTATTTAGACGCTGGGGCGACTAGATCCGCGCGTATTATTTTGACATGCACAGTCCCCTTGAGCGAAATCGTTACCGACTTCTTCGACAAACTGAAGAGCAAGAGTTCGGGGTACGCAAGTTTTGAGTGTGTAACCCTACATTTTTTTGGTTTTCTAGACAGGCATGGACTGACAATCACAGTTATGAGAATGCCGGGTATAAGCAGAGCGATTTATCTAAGGTGAGGTTAGGCACCGGGCGTTATGATTTCAGCTTGATTCATTTCAAACAAGATGGTCTTTCTCCTGAATGGAAAACCAGTGGATGCCCTTGCGTTAATTGTCCACCGATCTGCCCAGCACGATGTTGGAAAGACGTGGGTCAAGAAGTTGCGTGAGTAATCATTGTGATTGTTGTTTAGCTCACTCTCATATTGATTGCAACTAGACAAGGTTATTCCCCGTCAATTGTTTGAGGTGCCAATTCAGGCAGCGATTGGGAAAAAGATCATCGCTCGTGAAACATTGAAAGCACTGCGCGCTGACGTCACGGCGGGTTTGTATGGAGGTGCGCATTATTAGATGAGGACTGATTACCTCGCTAACGTATGGATCTGCAGGTCATTACGAACGCAAGATGAAACACCTCGAGAACCAAAAGGAAAGCAAACGTCGTATGAAGCGGATCGGCAGTGTGGATCTACCACAGGAAGCCTTCTTCGACATTTTGAGCACCAAAGCAAAGTGATCATGCAAGAGTGACCAGTATTGCAAAGTACTGGAAGGTTCGTATCCCGCAGCTCTACTAAAGCTCATAGTCCTCGTCATCGTAAGCCTCCTTGATGAGCCGGTAAACTGACGACGGTGGGTGATCGCCACTGCGCAGATGGTTGGTACAAGTAATAGTAGAGACAGGATGCACAAAGAGACTCACTCGTTTGTAACATATGCATCGATCATCTCTGGTCGCACATAATCATAGAATGGATTCATGACATCTACTTTATCCACCAAATCACCCTCTTGAAATCCGAGGACGCTACTAGGATCTCCAAAATCAAGTGCACCATATTCATGGTATAAATTCCACTGAGGGGTAAGCTTGAATTGTCCTGCACAGACAACGACCGGGGTGCTGTGCGCGCGAGCAGCTGTAGCGGCCATGAGAGATCCCGTAATGGCGAACATCCCGCCATTAGCAAGAATAGCATGCGCGCCAAGTATGACTTTGTTTATTCGCGACATAAGGGCATATATCGAAGAATCGGGAACAAGGACTGTGGATATGCCTGCCGACGAGAGTGACTCGGCCATCTCGTGGCCACTGTATCTGTTAGCCAGACAAGAGTTGGAATTCGCATTGCAATGAAACATAAAGCACCAACGTTGGAGCGGTCTCTGCGACGATGACAGTGTATTTCCGAGAAGGAGCGGCCGACTTCAAAAATGCCGCTACTGTGCTTGACTTTCCTATTGTAAGGATGATCTCACTGGAGATATGCTGTCTGAGCCTGGCGTGCGCCACTGAGAGATCGATGAAGAGACAACATACTCGGAGTGAATGTGATCTTTTGCAAACTTGGACACGTTATCGTATACGGTTTCAAGCTCGTCAAAGACATCTTGTATAGCCTCCATGAGTACGGGTTTCAACGTTCGAGCAAATGCATCGGGATCATCAGGGTTGTTTTCCTTCAAGGTACCTCGCTCTTCATGGGAAACCTTTTGAGGGGTAGCTTGCTTGCGAGGTTGTCCTTGGGAGACAAACTTTGCAATCGAGAATGTAGGTTTTGAGGTCGGCGGGGCTGTAGTCCCTTGGGATGCCGTGTGGTATTCCTCCCGGATGTGATGCAAAACTTTACGAACAGTATTTCCTACCGTGTACTCTGATATGGAAAGTAACGGTCAGATTTCGATTCGACGTACGCACGGAGAGATCCATTCTTACCTTTGGGCTGGGCATCCACTAATTTTCGGCCCACGGAGCGGATGATTTCAACCAGCTGGTCGATATTGGAGAAACGAGCCTTGGAGACGACCTGGCGGAGGACGAGGATGGTTTCCAGCGCCGTTTCTCGGGATCCGACAATCTGCCTATAGTGCAGAGAGGGTGAACTTGGGCTCTGGAACAGAAGAACTCTACCGACCGTCTCCGAAGTTTAGCTGCAAGATTTTCGACAGCTCTTTGACTTGCTGCGATTGAAGGATCTGTGGCCATTGTCCACGAACTTGGGGTCTGATGGGGGAAATCGCAAGGTATGAGTCACAACCAGCGCTGCTGCCACTGGTGCTAGTGATCCCCTAACATTCCATAAAGAGCAAGCTGGTAAAGGACGTCTGGCAGATTTCTATGATATACTAGCTACCCTCCGACGATTCGCTCAAACATGCCAGTCCAGCTTATCTGCCCACTTCCCGGGAAGCAACTCAGAAACCTGTTCAACATCTTTATCACCCCTCCCAGACAGACACTACAGGCGAGAGTCAGCTTAGCCCACATCGATTCAAAAACATCTCACTATAACCAAATCCGTCTCTTTTGTGAGCATCTTCGCCTGGCGAACCCCTTCCCAGATAGCGTGCGATGACTCCAGCGCTTAACCTGCCTTTAGCGATCATTCAACGACATGAAACGTCGACTGACCGGGAATAATTCCTTCAAGTTGCGTAATGAGGCGGAACCCTCTCAATGCTTCTTCGTCTGTAGCAACTACGTACTCTGCGCGACCAGATTCCTTCAGCCAAGCGTGCTCTGGTCCAACTCCGGGGTAATCTAGGCCGGCACTGACGGAGTGTGTCTCGATTATCTGACCAACGTTAGACTGTAGGATATACGTCCGCACGCCATGAAGCACGCCAGGTTTTCCTTTGGTGAGTGTAGCACTGTGCCGATCTCCGTCGAGACCTGCTCCGCTGTAGTCAGTTCGCGATGCGCCAAGATGTCGGAATATAAACCTTCGCCACCAGCTTCCACACCAACCAATCGGACGTCCTTGTCGGGTATGAAGTCATAGAATGTGCCAATCGCGTTACTCCCACCGCCAACACATGCTACAACAACATCGGGAAGTTTTCCTTTGATTTCGTGAAGCTGGGATTTGATTTCCTTGCCTATTACCTTTTGGAAATCCCGAACGATGGTAGGAAAAGGATGGGGTCCAATGCATGACCCAACGAGATAATGTGTGCTAGATAGGTTGGTTACCCAGTCACGCAATGCTTCGTTGACTGCATCCTTGAGTGTCCGAGATCCCGACTCGACTGGAACAACCTTGGAAACGAACAGTCCAGGGATAAAGCAAGGCCAAGGGACCTGTAACTCACCGTCGCACCCAACATTTTCATCCGGAAGACATTCAGTGCCTGACGTCTTACGTCCTCCGCACCCATGTACACGATACATTCCAATCCGAATCTGGCGCACACAGTCGCAGTTGCGACACCATGCTGTCCGGCACCGGTCTCTGCAATGATTCGCTTCTTGCCTAAACGTTTGGCGAGAAGGATCTGTGTAATGCCAATCTTAACACCACAGCAATCGTCCATGGTGGGCCACTTGCCTGGCCAACAGCATTGTTAATTTTGTGTGAACCGGTGTGGTTCCTATGTAAATTGTCAGCTGAGACAGATAGGCAGCTATAAGCGTACGTACAGATCTTCTCGTTTCAGCCAGATTTGAGCACCACCAGCATGCTTTGTCAGGGACTCTGCAAAATACAATTTCGAAGGACGATTCATATAATTATAGTAGCTTTCAAATTCCTTCCAGAATTCGGAATCGCTGAGAGCTGATTTATGTGCTTCCTCGAGTTCGAGGAGACATTCGAATAATGCCTCCGGAACGAATTGCCCCCCAAACTCCCCGAACCTTGCGGGGAGGGAATTAGATGCGATTTCAGAGGTTATCTTCTCCAAGTTGGAAGGAGCCAATGTCAATGGGGTCGCCGGGGTCCGTTCTGACGGAGAAGATCCACCCTGGCTGATTTCACGGCAGAACGATTCTACTGCGTGTGGGATGGTGTCCAAAGATACCTCCTTGATGATAGAGACCAGACGACTACCGATGACCACGCCATCGGCACCAGCGCTCTGAACATACTCAAAGTGTCCCCGCGTAGCCACACCGAAACCAACTGCAATAGGAATGGAGGTGTACTCTCGGACACGGGCGACGATGTCAGGGAGCTCGCTGTTGATACTACCTTGGACAGACGATCCGGTGGTACCCATCTGTGGATGGTTCAGAATTAATGACGAGATACAGATCAGACATACCCTAGAAACCACGTAAATGAAAGAGTCGGCAATGGATGCGAGAAATTTAATGCGGTTCAAGGATGTCGAAGGAGCTATAAGTGGGACATAGGACATGCTAAAATCGTCATTATCATTCGAGTGTAGGACCTGGAGGGCAGTCGCACATACTCGGCTCTTTGGCACTTTTCCCTGAAGCTGATGGCTTCTTCAGGTGGGAGGTCTACCATGATAAAGCCATTGGCACCAGCCTCCCTCGCATCCTGAATGGCCTTTTCTTCCCCATAAGCGATCATGGGATTATAATAACCTGCAGGTCGCAGGATTGAGTAACATGACACATTGGAGTGGGTGGGTAGCAGCGACTAACCCATGAGTAACACGGGAATAGTAAGACCCTGTTGACGTGCCTCTCTAACTTGACCAAGCACGGTGGCATAATCAATGGCATTGTGGACCGCAATCTGGGAACTTCAATACAACAACAGAGAAGCGAAGGGGATTCGGCAAACCGTGTTAGTCTCTTGGATGACAGGACCATCGGCGATTGGGTCTGAGAAAGGAACTCCAAGTTCAATGATGTCTGCTCCACCGTTTTGCATGGCAAGACATATAGGAACAGTATCGGCTGATCTGGGATATCCTGCGGTGACGAAGGTCACCAGTGCACAATTCCCCTGTCCCGCTGGTTAGTGGTGCACCCTACTGTTTTCCATAAAATAGATGTACATTTGTCTTTTTGGATTCGAAAACAGACCTGATGGCTTCCATGGAGTCGTTGTGATGGTGTCAGGTAGGGATTCAGACTTGTCGGAGCTGATAATCATTGCTGTAGTTCGCTTAGATAATATAGCATACTCTCCGGACCCGAGTCTGGTAGACAAGCAGGTAGTACGTAGTGTCCCATTGAAACTGTTACACATGGACTACAGGAACGAGACCAGCGACAGTAGTTTCAGCAGTTCTCGAATGAGTCAGTGCAATTTTTATTTATTTATTTGGGTTATTTGAGAAAGAGAGCGAGGATGTATTCGGACGCACAACGTGAAAGGTAAGATAGTAAAAAGCCGCCGTTTACTCGTCCCCTTGCGGGTCGGTGTTGAAACGGGAAGCGGCACTTTGAGACATACCTTGCAGCACAAACGTGACAGTGGCGACAAACAATAAAAGTGACGAATCGCAGAAAAGAAGTAACACGCACTCACAACGTAGGCGGATTGGGTGGACGCGTTACTCGCAAAGACAGTCGCGCTGAACATGCCCTCCATCGCATGCAACCCATTTTCGTTTGACATTGTGGCAGACGCGGTATAGCCAGACGTTAAAGATTCCACAGCAACACTCGGAGGAAGCACCTCTACGTGCACCGGCAGTGCGAACTTCGAAGAAGGGTGGCAATCTGCAAATCAATGCTCGCTGAACCTTTTCCTTCCGTATGACAAGTGGACGGGCATGGGTACATATCCACTCCACCGAAGGTGGGATCCTATAAAAAGAACACAAATAAACGTCGCTAGAAGGTCAAGAGCAGGTGGCAACAAATCCATTACAGTCTTGGGTTGCTGCAGAAAGACAATAACATGGCCTCGGATACCCGTTGCGCACTTACGGCGCCACCTACCGGATTCGTATGAAGCTGAACGATACAGGAGCTTGCACGACAGCGCGCGATCATCGATTGCTCCACAACCGTCAACCCAGACAGTTCTTCAGGGACGGCCCCCAGTTTGTACGGATACCACGCGAACGCACGTGAAGTAAACGGCCGGTAAGCCAGATGCTCCATGCAGGCAAAGGCGTGACGTGCATAGGCTTTCCCAGTCGAACCCGTCGACGACGCCTGATTGAATGATATCCCTGTCCCTATCGTCATCATCACGACCGGAACGACCAGACCGTCTGGATGCGCTGCCATGAATACTCGTCCCTCTAGGCAATTGTGGTAAGATGTCGAGACCCCAAGACAACCAAGGGGTCGCAACCCCTAGTTCCCACGAGCGTGGCGTCTTTTTCCCACGCATTATTGGTTGTGAAACTGGACCGGAGAGGCCAGGAATAATTGCAACCGCATACATGGAGCTTTCGCAGTCCCCAGACGAGGCCAGGGTGCTCGTCATATACACCGGTGGAACAATCGGAATGCTCGTTGGTGCCCAGGGATACGTACCCGAGCCCTTCTTCCTCACAGAGACGCTCAGAAGTCAGAAGCGCTTTCACGATCCCCTCCAAGATTCCCTCTTTTCACACGCAGGCTCCGTCAAAGGCTACCGACAATGGTCAACTAGTGGGAAATCCAGTCCAGTCACCACAGAGACACCTCTTCCCCCCACTTCCGGTGTCTCCCACCCTACCCTATGGGTCAAGTCATCGCGTCCTATCGGCAGAGCACAAACACTTGCTCCCGACGCGAGCAACATGCCCCTAGATACCATTCAATGCGAAAAGATTTCAGACGATATTTATCAAGCAAGGCTTCCTTGCTTAGTTACTCCCAGAAGTGTTGCACTTGGACTCAGTAGTGGGAAGCGCATCCGGTATGCTATTCTCGAGGTATGTGATAGGGTCGATGACACAATCAAATGGCAAACAAGGATGTCAGTGGGATCCTCTGCTGGATAGCAGCAACATCGAGATAAATGGTACATGTGACCCTCACTCTTGTGATACACAGCTCCCCTGACCTCCCGCAGACTGGATTCGTGTAGCGACGGAGATAGAGCTCAACTACCCGGATTTCGATGCATTCGTGGTTCTTCATGGAACCGATACCATGTCTTATTCATCCAGTGCGCTGAGTTTCTTGCTCGAAGACCTTGGAAAAACAGTGGTCAGTTCAACTTCCTTCTATTCCAGATGAAAACTCCCACGAAAGCCCTCTTGTCTGACCTGTCATAGATTCTAACTGGCGCGCAAATATCCCTCTCTCAGCTTCGAAACGATGCTGTAGATAATCTTCTCGGGGCATTGACTATCGCAGGACATTATATTATACCAGGTACTCTTACTTTGTCCAATCACGAGTGTATGCTCATCGTTTCTAGAGTGTAGCCTATACTTTAATCATACTCTCTATCGCGGGAATCGAGTCTCGAAAATATCTTCCTACGATCTGAACGCCTTTCACAGTCCAGACTTTCCTCCCCTAGTCAATGGTCTGTCCCGTATTTCGTGGGTCTATACTCACTGATATTTTCATCCCCTCCAATATAGTTGGGATCGATATCGTAGTGAACTGGAATGAAGTGTTGAGGCAAACGAACTTACGTCGCTTCAGAGCACATAAAGGTTATTCAATTATCTTTCATCATGAGCCTTACTTATTGTCATCTGCATTTGGAGAAATGAGTCCCTACGTTGGTAGGTGCTCAAACCAGCTTACCAACTTTCATTCCTCATCGCATTGCAGCGACTCTTCGCCTGTTTCCCGGAATGAGTGATGCCACTATCCATGCATTCCTAGCTCCGCCAACCCGTGGTATCGTACTCGAGACCTTTGGCGCCGGGAATGCACCACAGAGGTCTGATCTGATGACAGCTCTCAAGGAGGCATGCGACTCGGGAATTGTCATTGTTGCGATAACACAGTGTTTGAAAGGTTCCGTCTCCGGCACATACGAGACCGGCAGAACCCTCCAGAAGGTGGGCGTTGTTCCGGGTGGGGATATGACACCAGAGGTAACGACCCTCAGACTGCACTTATATTGCGGCACTAAGGACTTGATAAATAGTGCGCGCTCACGAAACTCGCTTACCTCTTATCCAAGCCTGAACTTAGCGTCAGTCAAGTTAGAGAACTAATCAGCATGCCACTACGCGGTGAACTCACCCGTCCCACACTTTCGCCACCAACCCGACCACCGACAGCTGCACCTGACCTACCGAGCATTCAAGGACTTTTAACACAATTTGTACGACTTTCTAGTTCAAGTTCGGCCCACCAAATACCAAAGATCACTTTCTCGCCATCCGTGGGGGACGATGCTCAGGATGCTGCCGCGTCGTGGTCTGGCACCGCTAGCGAGACAGCATCAACTGAAGCAGTCCTCCTTCCCTTGCTTATGCACCTTGCTGCTGCCCGCAATGACATAGAGAGCTTAAAATTTTGCATGTTTACCGCGGCTACGTGGGAGGCGGAAGATATCACACCAACCTCTATTCCAGGAGGCATTGTGAATTGCCTTGAAGCTGGCTCTGGTCGCTCTCCTCTACATGTGGCAGCACTGATCGGGAATACTGCCAGCGTCATTTGGTTGCTACAGTCCGGCGCACTCGTGCATCTCAGGGACACTCTTGGACATACTGCCTTGTATTATGTCAGTGCATTCTCTGCCGTGTCTTGCGTTCTGTTGATTGGACTCTACTCATTGTAGGCGGCTCGCCAAGGACACAAGAATATTGTAGATACCCTTGTGGGTGCTGGAGCCAACCTTGGAGGCTTGGATTACGACGCTGGATACGCTGAGCTGTCTCTAAAAAATGCGCTCAATTCCGGGGACCAAAATGCTATCGAGGTTTGGGGTAAAACTGGGATGGAAACCGTTATTCGAAGTTAAGTGTAGAAATTTTGAGAATGCTAATGAATACATAGTAAGGTATACGGGTAAAGTTACTAACGTCGACATTAGTGTACATTACGACTGCGAGTCACGATCCTCAGCTTCCATATCCCCTATATCAGATTCAGATTCGGATGCATCCTTTGCAGCGTCTCTTATCTTTTCGCGTAGCGAGTTAAGGAACAGCCCCTGTTGCGCACAAGCAAATGTAAACGACTCTCCCATATATTCCAGCCCTTTGACAAACGCTTCCGGTTCCTTGTCGAGATGTAAGGGAGTGTATTTGACCCGGCGATGTATAAAGTCATCTTCGGATGCGGGTTCACCATTTGGACCTCCGAAACCATTGAATATACGCATGGTAAAGACAATACCTATCAGCAGGTGTCACTATAATGAGCAGGGCCCAGCACAAAGCACTTGAGAAACCAACTTTTTTCACCTATGCGTTCGCCCTCGATGTCGTCGGCTCGACGTATCATTTCGTAGTATGTGTATATGCAATGGAAGATGATGTCGGGCTCTTCCGAGTCTGGTGCATGTTCAAACTTGACATTCGTGACCAAAAGGTTAGACATGTCTTCGTAGAACTTGATCACTTCAGTCATCTTTGGGTCATCCATGCCGAACGGTCGCTTAGAGTGTGAACGCGAATTCGGAGTACCCTTGGGTGCAGCTCGAGCAAGCAGTTCCTTTGATCTCTCGATTTCAGCGTCACGCTCACGAATGGCATCCTGGACTGTCGTGATATCCGGAGTAGGTATTGGGTCAAAGAAGAAGAATGGTGGGCTGACCTAACTGTTCTAGTTCTGCAATACGTTTCGTTCTTTCGTCGATCACGCCATCCTTCGCCTTGATAACCTCTTGAAGGCGTGAAATGTCCTGCTCTGCCGCGCGTTTTTCCTCATCGGCCGCTTCTCTTGTGAGAAAATGAAGCGCAACCGCTTGACCTGTGCGAGAGAGTGGCTCAACCCGCGCTAACTGGGAAGTAAGTTCTTTGATGAGAGTGTCCTGCGCTGCGGCCAAGCATTAGATGCAACAGATTATCAGGTCCCAACCTACTTTTAGCACGCTCTTCATATTGTATTTGTAGTTGTTCGAGGGCTTGCTCTGGCTCCGTCTGACGTATTTGGAAAAGTTCTTCTAATTGCTTCGATAACGCGTCTCGCTGAACCTCAAGCTGTAACCCATGTCGTTAAGCTGAAAGCAAAGGAGTGAGGGGAGAACGTACATCTTTGAATTTCTGTTTCCACTGGTCCAACTCCTTTCGGCTTTTCAACTCAGAGGAAGAGTGGACTTTGTCCGTTCCTGGCATAGTAGAATGGGTGGTTGTCTGTGCATTAGCTTCGCCTTCGCCTTGATCCACTTCCATTGCGTCGTCGGAAGGTGGAAGCTTTTTGGCCGATTTCGAACTTGTTGTCTTTTCTTGGCCTTTCTGATCCGGATGGCTATTCACGACGGTCGTTGTTTTGGAGCGAGGTTTGGCCTTTGGCCCTGGCTTTGCGATTACAGCATCTAGCGGGGCGTCACTATTATTGTTACCCGAGTCCAGATGGGTGGGTGGCGCGCGTTTGGAGAAGGGTTTCTCTTGGGGTGCATTGGTCGGCCGGGCCGGTGAGCTGGCCTTTGTTTTCTTGCGGGCCTTGACAGTATTAGGTGGACGCGCATCAGTGCGTTGTTCCCAGTTGTCTGCGATGTAGCTGCTTTAGATGAACGTCTCGCACTCGATAGAAGACGCGAACGTCCTTACTCATTTCGTCTTCCGAGGACATGATGGTTAGAAAGGACAAAACAAGTCACGTGAGAATTTGATCACGCGTTATGATATCCGGGAGTCCTTGCGCTCGTATCCCCGAGTCCAAATCATGCCCTCCCTCGAAGACTACCAAGCGGAGCGCGATGCATTGATCAAGGCTGACAGAGCGCTCCGTGTCGATCATATTCGCCCAAACTCTCTCTCGGAGAGCCAAGCGGACCAGATTATCCGCCATGTCCGCGTCGACGATGCTGAATCCGTGTGGAGCGTGCAGCAAGACGAGGTCCCGCATCCGTTTCCTGGAATGGAGTTTCTCACTGGTTTGTACACTGCATCACATAAGTTCGCGGACTAATAGAATTTCAGGCAAGCGCATCATCCAGAAGACGAAGCTCTTTCGAATTGTTTCCAAGGTTCATCCCACCTACCTCAGTCAGTCCGCTGGGATTCTAAATTTGTTCGCATCCCGGCAGATGCCAAAAGGAGCCCTGCTTCACGTTCACCTTGATTTGACTGTTGGGGCAAGAACTCTGCTTGACATCGCATTGCGCCACCCAGCCATTCACATTTCTTCTCCGGAGCCGATCACCTCAACTAATATAACATTGATCCGGCCAAACTTGAGGCCAACTCCTACCAATTCGATCACCAGCGTAACGTCACTTACAGATCCGGCGTATCATCCTGATGCTTGGATACCTCTTGCAACGGCCCGCGAAAAGTTTGACGCGACCTTGGGGGGGCAGGATGGATTTGATTGGTGGCTCATCAGCAAGATGTGTATCAACCCAAACGAGGCATACATCACTCATAATAATAATATTAGGGTGCGAACAGACCACGGGCAATGCTGGCACATCATGCTTACTCCGATTAGATCTGGGATGTATTTCGCTCTGCTACGGAACTAACTCGCGTTTGTTCTCTTGGGGCTTTTCCCAGTCAAATGAAGGTGTTGATGGGAAATTGATCACTCTAGAGCCTTGTCTATTATTTCCCCATTTGGGGAGAATACATCAGACACTTTCTTCAAGAAACTTTTGAGGATGGGGTATCCTACGTCGAGGCACGGATCAATTTCAGTCCTAAGTAAGCAGTACTGTTACTTCACACAGAATTTTTTTGACCACAGCTGTTCCTCAGATTCATGATCGGTGCAGACGGAGAGGAGAATGTCCCACATGTCGACTGGCTGAGGACATTCAATCTGGTAGTCGATCAGTTCAAGAAAGAGCATCCTGATTTCTTTGGTGCAAAGGTTTGAATTTTTTTCCCAAAAATAGTGCTTATAATCATTCTTTATCCTTCACTCAGATAATCTATACAGTTATTCGGGACTGTGACGGTGACACGCTGAGAGATCATCTAGAGGATTGCATACGGATGAAGCAGACATTTCCTGAATTAATTGTCGGTGCGGGTTTTCATTCTCTTATGACAAACACGTAGTAAGCTGTTGCGGCGCACTCAGGTTTTGACCTTGTGGGAGACGAAAATATTCTTCGCCCTTTGCATTATTACCTGGACCAACTAATAGCCTTCAAGCAGCGACAAAAGGAAATAGATGTTGAGATTCCTTTCATTTTCCACGCCGGAGAAACTTGTGGCGATGGTACGCATGCTGATGAGAACCTTTATGATGCAATCCTGCTCGGGACGAGGCGTATAGGGCATGGGTACTATTCAACAGACTATTTGTGTCGTCGTTGGTTCATTCACCCACACTATAGGTTTTCTTTGGTAAAGCATCCTAAATTGATGCAGATATGCAGAGAGAAAGGAATAGCCTTGGAGATCTGCCCTATTTCGTGAGTTTGCACACCGCCCTGGAATCCATGGCTCTGATTATTTGCCGTTAGGAATGAGATACTTGTAATGATTTAACATTCGTTTCGCCGTTCGTGACTCACTGTACATGGGGTAGCGTCTTACCGCTTCCATGCCCATGCATCCCTTGCCCATACTTTTAAATCACGGAGTTCCAGTAGCCCTTAGCTCCGATGATCCTGCAATGTTTCAGAATATGGGCCTCTCCTATGATTTTTATCAGGTAACCATGATGTCTGCCTCAGTTTGCGAATGACACTGAGAGTGTGCCAGGTCCTCGTTGCAAGCGAGGTGACAGGTCTCTTGTTACTCGGCCATCTCGCCCGTGACAGCATTGTGGTCTGTATTCCTCCCCCCTTCTTTAGTCTCGGATGAATAATAATTTCTTTGTTTAGCATTCCATGCTCAGGGAAAGCGAGAAAAGGCGACTCACGAAATTATGGGAAACTCAGTGGGAGGGTTTCATCAAGGAATTGGTAGCTGCAAACAGAAACTGAGCATGGACCTCGTATTATGCGTGGAGACAACGGAACTTTCACACCACAATGACTTGCGTCGCGGGTACCCTTACTCAACCAAGCTATCCGTCTCTTATCCAATGTCATTAGTAGAATCCCAAGCAAGATTGCTATGTACTAATAATGGATGATGAACTCGATACGGGTCCCGAGAGCCAAGTTGGGATCCTTGCGAACAACCACGATGTCTAGCCCAGCTCTCAATGACTACCTACAGAATCGCGTCAACCTGATCCACGAAGATCGCGCGCTCAGAAACGACCGTGACATCACGAAACAATTTTCATCTGCAGAGCTCCGGGCAGATCGAGTAGTGAGAGCTATTCGCGCCAAGGAAACCGAGACGGTATGGGGTGTTGAACATGATGATGTCCCCCATCCATTCCCTGGCATGGAGTTTTTAACAGGTCTGCACAATTTATAACTTCACACATAGTCGTGCAACGTCCTCTTTGCAGGAAAGAATATTATCATGACGAGCAGGCTTTTCAAGATCCTCCGCATGGTGAGCGGGATTTCATGGATTATCCAAGAACTCATGTGAAAGCACAGATGCCAAAAGGCGCACTGCTACATGTCCATCAATACGCGACGGTCGAAGCTGGTTTCCTCTTGGATCTTGCCCTACAGCAACCTGCCATTCACATTCGGTGCCCGAATGTGATCGATAAGTCGACGATTGCGAAAACGTTACCAGAGATCAAACCTATTCCAAGGGAACAATACACAGATAACTGCGGAATTACTGATTCGGCGCATGTACCGAACACGTGGGTAAAGATGCGGACCGCTCGGGAAACATTTGATCCCTCTCTTGGTGGTGCAGAAGGCTTCGATAAATGGATTGTTAGTACCTTTGTGATCAACCCGAGCGAAGCATACGGATCACACAATACCCCGAGCAAGGTAAGACCTGTATACCGGACCTTGCATAGTTGCCCGAACGAGTCGGTATTACTCAGATCTGGCAGAAATTTCAAAGCACGTTTGCGATAACCGACGTGAGTATCAACCAAGCCTAAAAATGTCGAGCACCTCAACGCAAAGCAGCCCATCATCAGATATATGCCCATCCAAAAGGCGTACCTTCGGGAATTCATCATATCATCAATAGCGGATGGCATCTCATACATAGAGTCACGTTACAACTTTATTGTCGAGTAAGCCCCGGTCATTTTCCTGGGGGACATATGTACATTGATTCATCGTCTGGTCACTTCAAAGTTATTTGGTTGCCGAGGACGGGGAAACTAAGCTCCCCATCCGCGAATTGTTCCCATTGCTCGATAGCTTGGTCAAGGAAATCCAGGTCGAGCTGAGCCAGCAAGGGCGAGAAGACGAGTTCGCTGGCATCAAGGTAAGTGGTAATCGAGACTACAGTTGAGTGCTGATCGAACACGCAGTAGATCATCTATACGGTTTCGAGAACTGTATCTTGTGAGCAGCTGGACTTCGAACTGAAGCGTTGTGTCGAGTTCAAGCATGAATTTCCACATCTCATCGCAGGTAATTAGTTATGGAGGTCTCGGATCTAGATGAAAATTAGACTGACTGTCCCGACACCATTATTTCACAGGGTTTGACCTTGTAGGGGAGGAAGATACCAATACACCGCTTATACATTATGCAGAATCACTGCTGCGATTCATCGAGTACCAGAAACAGGAAAATACCCTTCCTGTTCCACGCAGGAGAAACTCTTGGGGACGGAACAGCGGCGGACATGAACTTGTACGATGCTATCCTGCTTGGAGCAAAGCGCATTGGACACGGGTAAGTTACGAATGCACCAGCCATGTGCGAGCCTCGGGTGATTATTATTGTAGCTTTTCTCTGGTGAAGCACCCGAAGTTGATGGCTATCTGCCGCGAACAGAAAATTGCCCTAGAGGTGTGCCCTATCTCGTGAGAGGTTGTCACGTCTCTACCGACCACACGCTGAATGGACATCCCAGGAACGAGATCTTGGTGAGTGACCCGCGCTGGGGGCCGGCTCGAGTGACGTTGATCTCTGTAGCGCCTGACATCCTCGATGGCTGCACATCCGCTTCCGGCGCTCATGAACCAGGGAGTACCCGTCGTGCTGGCGTCAGATGATCCGGCGATGTTCAACAGCATGGGGCTGTCGTTTGATTTCTACCAAGTGAGCGGATCTGTGAGAGAGATGAGCATGCTTGACGATGTCAGGTATTGGTGGCCTCGGAGGTGAGCGGTCTGATTACGCTCGGACAGATTGCACGCGACAGCATTACGGTACTGGATACGGTTGGTTAAGCATTGCAGCGGGCTGATGGCTATGTAACGCAGTACTCTAGACTGGACGAAGAGGAGAAAGAAAGGGCACTGAGGGCATGGGAGCGACGGTGGAATGTTTTTGTGGAGGCGGTGCCGCTGTATTGTGATGTGTTTGTGTAGTTGCTGCTAAACCCTTCTCCTCGTCCCCCTTAGTTTGCTTGATTTTTTTTGTGCGACAGTTCCAAGGTATGTTCGTTTCGTTCTCCATTGGCGATTACCCAGCTCGGATCCACCATTTCCTTACCTCCTCCCCCCCTTCCCCGTCAGAAATCCGTCCCTCCGACTCCTCAGTACAAACCATCTTCCATATCATCATCACTCTCAAGCTCTCATCCCCAAACTCACATATCTCATTCTTGTTCTTTGGCTGAATTCGTCATGGCAGAAGTTGACATTAACCGCAAACGGTCCCGTTCTCCTTCAGACTCGGACGAAAAAAAGCATCACAAGCGTGCAAACACAGGCGCTACGGCATCCCCGGATGACTCACGAGCTCAGAAGACCCAAGATTCCGGCCCACCTTCCCTGCCGTCTATGACTCACGATGTGAATATGGCAGAAGGCCCCGCTTCTGTGGCAGATACGACCGCGTCTACTCCCTCACCCAAGCCCTCGTCATCGGACAATAAGAGTGGTGATTCCCGCATCAGGTCAGACGAAGCTAGCAGCTCACATGCAACCACCTCCGTAGCACCCTCTTCCAGTGCCCTTCCCCCACCTTCGGCGATGATTCATATGCGTTGCTTGATCGTCACTCAAGATGCGTCTATCATCATCGGCAAAGGTGGTTCACACGTCAACGAGATTCGTGACAAGAGTGGTGCCCGCGTCATGGTTTCGGAGAGTATCCCTGGCAACCCAGAGAGAATTCTCAACGTCAGCGGGCCCCTTGATGCAGTGTCCAAGGTAAGTACTTGATTTTTTTAGCCCGCGTAGCCCTCATAGGTTTATCATCAGGCCTTTGGCCTTATTGTGCGGAGAATCAACGACGAACCCTTTGACGTCCCCTCTGTCCCTGGAAGTCGCGCAGTCACTATTAAATTCATGATTCCCAATTCCCGTATGGGGTCAGTAATAGGCAAGCAAGGATCCAAAATTAAGGAAATCCAAGACGCCAGCGGCGCTCGGTTGAACGCGAGCGAGGGCATGCTCCCCGGCTCGACGGAAGTAAGCATCATGCACCAAAGAAACTTTGGCATCAAAGCCTTATATGCGATTTAATAACCATAGCGTGTCCTGAGCGTGGCGGGGGTTGCGGATGCCATCCATATCGCGACGTATTACATCGGCAACATACTTCTCGAGGCACAAGACCGTATGCCACCATCATCCAGCCATTCAAGCTATCGTCCCTCGAGCTACACTCGACGTCCACCGTATACTGGGTCATCCTACGTGCCGGGTTATTCGTCGCATCATCCATATGCTCCATCTCAAAACCCACCTCAACAGTTGCAAACGCAGCAAATCTACATTCCAAATGATCTTGTGGGATGCATCATCGGGAAGGGTGGTAGCAAAATCAATGAGATAAGGCATATGAGTGCCAGCCAGATAAAAATCATGGAGCCTGGTGCTGGGTTGAACGGCGCGCCGTCGTCCGGTTCGGAAGGCGAAAGGCTGGTAGTGATCACCGGGCAGCCCGCCAATATCCAAATGGCGGTTCAACTGTTGTACCACGTATGTGCATATTTCCAAGTTCGCCTCCCGTCTTGACACATCTCCTGAATAGCGATTGGAACAAGAGAAACAAAAGCAACTCCGGGCTTCAACAACATCCTCCTGAGATCACTTCTGTATGAGGATTTTTGTGATTTTTTTCCCTTCCTTTACCCCTCCAGCATTCGTTTGTTGCCGGAGAGGTCTATTGTTTCGCTTGTTTCAGGATGCATATTCTTGTACCCGTAAGGCCGACTTTATTTCGCTGCTCTGAACTGTCTTTGTCCCTGTGAAGTTGTGCTGGTAGTCTCGCTGAACGCGTTTACGTAATATTCATCGCTACCCAATGTGTTTGCTCAACTCGAGTAACCGACTTTTTGCTGAATTCAATGCGGTCCGTCCTGAGAACGCAGAAGGCCAATGCTGCAAAAGCTGAAGCAAAAGGTAACCACAAACGCAAGGTAGACGACATGGACGTCGACGACGAAGCACCAGTCCAACCAAAAAAGAGGAACAAGCAGCGTGTCCTGCTGCTCTCTTCCCGTGGTGTCACCCACCGGATGAGGCATGTCATGAGTGATCTGGAAGCTCTCTTGCCTCACGCTAAAAAAGGTGTGTCGTCGTGCTAAGCCATGCCTTTTAACTAGAGATTCACACCATGGCTTGTTCGCAGAATCCAAGTTAGATTCGAAATCTCAACTGCATCTCCTCCCGGAGTTAGCAGATCTTCATAACTGCAACAATACTGTGTACTTTGAGGCGCGAAGACACGAGGATCTTTATATGTGGGTAGCGAAGACTCCCAATGGACCCAGCATAAAACTACACGTGCAGAATGTGCACACGATGGACGAACTAAAGATGACGGGTAATTGCCTCAAAGGGAGTCGAGGTATACTTAGTTTCGACAAGGCGTTTGACGAGAGCGAGTGGGGTAAACTGACTAAAGAGATATTCACGCATGTGGGAGAATCGGCTCTATTCAATGGTCCATCTAACCGCGTACTTGCCAGATCTTCGGTGTTCCTCCTTCGACTCGAAGAGCGAAACCGTTCATCGACCACGTTCTAACGTTCTCCATACTCGACAACAAGATTTGGTTCCGAAACTTTCAGGTTAATTCCGTGCGCTGATATTTCCTTGGCGGTATTTAAATGTCTTGCACGTCAGATCCTCGAAAAAGATCCCCAGCAACCCAATGCCCCTCCGAGCACATCATTGGTCGAAATTGGTCCTCGATTCGTGTTAACACCGATTCGAATATTCGAGGGTGCCTTTGGCGGTGTCACTGTCTACTCCAATCCGGGTTTGTTGTTATGCTCTAGTGTCAAGCGGCCATTTTTGACAGGATTACAGAATTTATCACACCAACGGCAATAAGGAGATTAGTCAAACAAAGCAAAGGAGACAGATACGGCAAGCGAAAGGATGCTCAACAGGATAATGCACGGAGAAAGGCGCTTCGGCGGAAAGAAGAAGATGCACTGGCAGTGTCGAAGGTATTTGGATGAGTGGAGTTAGACCTAGACGGTATTGTTGATGTGAACTGCCACGAATGTCACTTGAGCCCTGTAAAGTTTGAGATATCGCTGCGTGATGTCCGGGGGGACAATGGGTGTCGTCCCAGCTCCCGCGCTGCCAAGCGAGCTCTCCATTGTTCTCCCATCTCGGTCACATTACCGATCCCTTTGTGCTCCCACAAAGGCAACCCAACAGGTCATGAAACAATGGGAGAATGTCTCGATTAGATTTTCGCAGTACCAGACCACAGGGACCATGCCATTAAAGTGTGCTGCCAGCCGTAACTCAATACCGTGCGGTGATCTTACTGGCAAGCAACCCTTTGGTCTTTGTCCCCCCCGTCCACCTAACCGGGTGGCATGTGTCCATATATAACGAGTCACAGCGCACGAAATTCCCCAAGCTAATCCATCTCCCGACTTCCTGACGAGAGCTCATTCTCCTTGCCTCACAGATGTTCCTTGCGCTACGCATCCAACCATTCTCAGACGTTCTAGACACGTACGGGGATGCAGATCCGTCGTAAGAGGGTCTCCTTCATTTTCTGCGATCATGAGCTTCATCATACTTGATTAGATCGATATTCTCGCTTTCAGGTCATGTTTCCGTCTCACTCTCCTCTCCCTCTTCGCTATTCGCCCGGCGAAGGCCACCTGCGCGTATTCTGCTGCAATCCTTGGCTATCACCTTTGATGGCCAGTCAGAAGCGCTCTCTCCTGTAACCGGATATGCTCCTATCCGTCTCTGCTCAATTACACGCGAATTGCTGCCTAGCGGCCCTGTGGCCCTCTCGAACGAAGGTCACGAGGACTCTAATAAACCTTGTTTGTGGAATGTCGTTTTCGACATCCCTGTTCCCGGCTGGCTGCCGACCACTTCGGTCTATGGGGATGCCTCGCTGCAAGCAGCTGGAACTTCTTACGCTCTTTATGCCACTGCTACATTCGTCGATATGAACAACGGTCGCTCCTCATTTTCCTTTGCGAACATTTGTGGCCCTGTCCGTTCCTGTAAACGCACAGTTGATGCGCCTCGACACTCCGTCATTCTTCGGCGCTTTGTCGAGCCCCAGCCTGGACCCTCCAGCACGTTCCCGATGTCTGTCTACTTCGTGGATACACGTCACGCACCCGATTCGGAGAGTTCGTCTCGAAAGTCTATCCCAGATGATGTTTTGAAGAAGATTCAGGTCGTCGCCAGTATACCGAGTGCTACAGCAATGGATGAGACCACTCTTCCCTTTATCTTGCGTATCCGCGGGAAAGACTTGGACGACTCCGAGCGGAAACAATTGAAGATAACAGGGTTTTCCGTTGATGTAGAGCAAGTCGAGGTGTATAGGTTTGGCCCCATCCGAGCTTCACTAGCCAGTGTCTAATACCCACTCGACTAGGAGAAACTTGAATCGAGATGATGTCGACCAGTATCCTATCCCCCCGCAAAATCATCAACCTCCTCGCATTCCGCTGCGAAACCCCCACCCAATCCATGCTCTATACAATGCCGACTTTCTCGGGACATTTGGATCCAGCAGAAAACGATCATTCTCTATCCTTCCTCCCACCGAATCGGGTAGATATATCATTTCTGGGGATGGCTGTATCTTCACCCTGGGCCACAACACGTCTCCTGAGGACAATTGGTACACTCTGGAGACCAAGATTCCTATTTTTACGGAGCCTCACATGTGCGATTGGGCGGGCACGCAGAAGCGACGGATCACCGAGAGTAGTCCGCTTTTCAGCGTTGAGCACCACATGCATATCGTGATTTGCTGCGAGTATAACCCCGCCGATTCGGGAGAAGCGATACTTGAAGAACGTCTCCATTTTTCCCTTCCAGTGAAGCACGTCAACGTACCCGAAGTTGCGATACCTTCAAGAACTGCTCTGGAGAACCAATGTGAAGATGTGCGGAAGAATGTACCTCACAGGCAAACTCTTCCAGCGTACTCACAGCTCTTTCATTCAAATGGCGAGCAGAAGGTCGACTACTCGATTCCGTTACCCCTCTACGAGCCTCCATCAGCGTGTTCATCATCTGGAATTGCATCAGATCAACAACGAACGTTGTGATCTATTCCAGTCATGCTAGATCGTGGTACTTATGCCGCTCACTGGGTAATCTCCACTACACACTCCGCAGGCGCCCATTCACATTCCCTGATTCATGATGGTGTCTTGTCAAGATTTTTTTTTGGGCGTCGACTCAGTCCGCATTACCTGTCCTTTCTCTACCTTCGAGGCTCCACGTTGAATGTGATATACATTTATAATGAATAATGTAACCCTAGCACAAGTGCCTACTATATGACGAGACTGACATGGTGATCGAGCCCTTGCCACCCGACTTCATTCGCGAGCCGGAATACGACCATACAACGAGCCCAGACGTATGAGGACAGTGCGACCTTTCCCCGGCGACTGAGCTGTCTTGGATGACCCGATGATCCTGGTGCCCACGCAAGTTTATCTCTTCCTAACTTCCTCGTTTGACTTTCCAAGGAGCCAGGTAGCGAGATCAGTCTCTACTCTATGGACGCTGATACTGGATACCGCTCGTGGGTCAAAGATAAGATGGCCGGCTCTTCGCTGTCCGGCTGTCGTGCTTACCTGCTACTTGCGTGTGCTGGCTCACCTTCTCTGAAAAAGTTTGCCAAGTGGTCCATGGTGCTGAAATGCCTCTGCTATTAGCAATCTTAGCATTTCCCCTCGCTTCCTGTCAGGAGGGCAGCGGTTTTGCTGATGTTTCCTTCATGTCGCTTGGGTGTATCCTATAGTTTGTGTACTTCGTGCTCGTCTCACCAACGCCCGCTTGCCGAATTTCCCGTCTTTATCGAACCTGTTGTAATGTGCGCCAAAGGCTGCCTGTGAGTATTTCTAAAGCCTACGACTTACTTCGCTTCCTCGTACCGTACTACGACTTTGGAGTCAATTTCACCTTTCTCTCGTCCACTTCCCAGGTCTCTACGGGACCCTCACAATGGGTCAACCAAATCTCCGCACCGTCGAAGCCTGGTAGACTGACATCGCCACATTGCAGTGAGATGGACTGCGTGTCAGCAGTCCGGCTAATGACACCCGCCTCTCTTAACGCTTGTGCTGTCCTATCACGATCCACTTTGTCTTCGTCCGCAATGTAACACAGCGACATATGAGGGAACCTCGGCGCGCTGGGTTCAAGACCACGGCGACGCAAGTTTGTCAATATCTGGTTTTGGAAACCGACAAGCTCTTGTGTGGGCTGGACGTCTATGAATACAGAGCGGAAGTAGTGATCATCGACGGCAAGGGACTGAAAATTGGCACGGATTGGCTCCTGATTCTCTGGAACGGCATCAAGGAGCACATTCGGGATCCCGGCATCCGAAAAGGGGACTGTCGCAAGAGTTATGTGGGGAAGGATAGCGGGATAGGAGCTCGGGGAGAGAAGATGATCTATCGATGGGCGCCTCGGGAAACCAGATCTGATCACACCCATCTGTGCTGCCGCAGGCACAAGCCAGAGAGCAACGCCTGAAGAGAATGAATGTGGGTAAGGATGTCACCCTCTTTTAAGTTCTTTGGGCCTTGGACCTTACCCATCCTTCAAGTTCGAATCAGGAAGAAAATTGCTGTGGCAGAAGTGTTGTGGGAAGCGCCAGGTTATACAAGCTAAACGTGTCAGAAAGATGCAAACAAACAAACGATGGCAATTAATTTACGATCGACATAGTTTTCGATATTAATGTCAGCATCGCAGACCCACAGTCCAAGTTATTACGAACAACCAAAACCTCCCGACTGATGCAATTAGATGCACCCGCAGGTCATTCGGAGGACTCGCGCGGTCCCAAACTCACCCAACTGCTTCCAACACCAGTGCTCTCAAGGTCCCCGTCATTACTCTCCACGTCTGCGTCGGAAACCACCTCTTGTTCGTCGGTATCAGGACGTGGCTCGGACATTACTGCGGTTCTTGAAACCGTAGAGACTTGTCCAATAGATTGTTGTAGAGTCGAAGGAGTCGTCCCAGTGCCTGGAGCAATCTCTGGGTGAGAGGTAGCAGTCATAGATCTGACGGCATGATTACCGGCAGGGGCTCGGGGAGATGGAATCGGTACAAGGCGATTCCGAATGTCCATCAGGAGGTGAGGAAGGACCAGAAGGCTATCCAGAAGTACGGGAGGAAGATATGACGCAATTGCGTACGTACCAGCTAACAAAGGATGAATTAAGCTGACGGAGCAGCGATCTAGCGGTGCAACTGACCTCCTGCCCCGATGGAAAATCTATCACCTCGTATCCAGTCTTTGACCTTTTCATATACAAGACCGAGACTAACACCAAAAACGATTGTTCCGGAGCATCTTGCTTTAGTTCCAGCGCTGGCCACACCGACAAGACTGTCGACAAAAAGAGACACGTCCACTGGAACACGCGAACCTCGGGTTTCTCTGAGCGTACTGAATGCCGTCCCATAAGTGGCCTTCTGCGAAGGAGTCCAATCATCCGTGTCGACTCCAACACCGGGGTCACTCGTCGGTGAGCCAACAGCCCCTACATCAACGGTCACGATACGGATCGCGTTCATCCCTTGCGCGGCAGCAATTTCCCGGCGGAGAACATCGGCCGCACGGAGAGTGGCGGCAGCGCTCATGGCACTCACACTGCCAAATGGTAGTCCCACACGTGCGTCAGAAGCCGGCAAGCATAGAATAATCGATTTGTGACCACGTGCGCGTGGCGCGTCTGCGCGAAGCAACGGCAGCAATGCCTGGATTGTTTGAAGTGGTGCAACGTGTGTGGAAAGGAAATGGGGAAGATAGGTACTGCGCAAGGATATTTGTTCAAATGGTGCTGGTGCACAGTGGAGGGAGGTAGTTGGCATGGTCAACAGCGATATCACAGAATGTAGCAGGGGATGATAAGGAGTGGGTGCGTAGGGGTCACCTGCAGCGGTTATAGGAAACCGTCGGGACAGTGTAGATGCCAAAGATCGAAGGAAAATAGGAATTGTCGCCGGCTGGCATGAAATGGTCAGCCAATTTCTTCGAGGGGGACAGTGGGAGCATACCTCGTTAGGGTCCAGGACGAGGGCGCGAATGTAGCCATGCCCCTTACCCTCGATGCCACTGACAGCTTCTGGGGATGAAACGCTGGTGATGACAATATAGCCTTGCTTCTCAAATTCTATGATCAACGGCAGTCCCAAAGGATGGTCACCGCCCAGAATAACTTGATGACATGTCAAGTTAACGACATAAGCGACGAGCGAGAGGACGCACCAATAGCCTGACGTCTCTCGGACTGGGGCGACATCACCTTGACTCGTCTCCCTTTAAGAGACCTCATGCGGATAACACCGTATCCTACAAGTAAGCCTGCTCCGAGTGCTGAAACGACCATGCCCGATGTTTTCCATGGGTGCTGGACAATATAGTCCCCAGCGTTGTCAATCAGAGACTTTGGTGGGGGAGGCGGGGGAGGTGGAGGGGGGACCTCGAATGCCCCAAGTGCAGGCACACGGATGTCCGGAAGAGAAGGTAGACCAGGAGGACCGAAGCGAGAAATATCAAGCCAGAGACGGTTCAAGGCTTCTTGGATACTTGGAAGATCAGGCGATGCAGCTGTCAGAGCGTGGGCGACGAGGCGTTCGACGTAGTCAAAATATTGTTCCAGCTCGTCGATTGTAGGGACCATGGTGGAGGTGAGGCAGACGATGCCGCAGATATCGAGCAGCAACTCCAAGCACAGCATTTCAGAGCGGAAATAAAACACGACGCCAGCAGGATTCGAACCTGCGCACTCGAAGAGTAACAGATGAACTCGCGTCCGATCGGATGTTCTAATCTGTCGCCGTAACCACTTGGCTATAGCGCCTCCCCAAACAAGCGCGCCTTGCACACACATCAAGCGAGACATTTCTAGCATCTCTATGCTCGGTATCATAGAAGATTTTTTGTGTCTACACAATGCGTCGTGTCCACAACATCTAGCTCTCTAGTTACCACCCATCTCCTTAGCGAGCTGCTCAGCCTTTGCCTTGACGTCTTCGATCGTACCGGCCATGTAAAAGGCAGACTCGGGCAGCTGGTCATGGGCACCAGACAGAATTTCCTTGAACGACCGGACAGTGTCCTTGAGAGAAACAAGTTTTCCCTCGTAACCAGTGAAGACTTGGGCGACCTGGAACGGTTGCGACATGAATCGCTGGATCTTGCGCGCGCGCTCGACCTGAATCCATGCTGTCAACACGTCATATCAGCGTTGATGCATCATTCACACATACCGTCAATTTGTCCTCCTCCGACAACTCGTCCATACCGAGGATAGCGATAATATCTTGCAAAGATTTGTAGTCTTGAAGGATCTTCTGGACAGCAGTGGCAACCTCATAGTGTTCCTTGCCCACAATACGAGGATCAAGCATGCGCGACTTCGAGTCCAAAGGATCTACGGCAGGGTAAATTCCGAGCTCAGCAATACCACGGGATAACACAGTTGTGGCGTCCAAGTGAGCGAAAGTGGTCGCCGGGGCAGGATCGGTCAAGTCATCTGCAGGTACATAGACAGCTTGCACAGAAGTAATCGAACCCTTCTTCGTGGTTGTAATACGTTCTTGCCTAGAATTCGGTCAGGTATAAACGCAACCGAAGGGGAGAATTTTACATACATGCCACCCATATCAGTTGAAAGAGTGGGTTGGTAACCGACGGCTGAGGGAATACGACCAAGCAAGGCAGACACCTCGGAACCAGCCTGGGTGAAACGGAAGATGTTGTCGATAAAGAGAAGCACATCCTGACCCTCTTCGTCGCGGAAGTATTCAGCAATTGTCAAGCCAGTCAACGCAACACGGGCACGGGCACCAGGAGGTTCGTTCATCTGACCGAAAACTAGTGCAACCTTGGAGTCGCCCTCCAAGTTGATGACACCAGTTTCAATCATTTCGTGATAGAGATCGTTACCCTCACGAGTCCGTTCGCCGACACCTATCAAACAACACAGGACTTTCAATACTGCATCCCATTGGAAAGCGAGTGTACACTGACCGCAGAAGATGGAGAAACCACCATGAGCCTTGGCCACGTTGTTGATCAATTCCTGAATCAAGACGGTTTTGCCAACACCAGCACCACCGAAAAGACCAATCTTTCCACCACGTGCATAGGGAGCCAAAAGGTCGACAACCTTGATTCCCGTTTCGAGGACTTCAGCGGTGGTTGATTGGTCAACAAATGGAGGAGGGTCGGCATGAATAGGAGAGAGTTTGACACCCTTGATGGGCCCACGTTCGTCAATGGGTTCTCCAATGACGTTCATGATTCGCCCCAGAGTCGCAGTGCCGACAGGGATTTGAATGGGAGCACCAGTGTCAACAACCTTCTGCCCACGGACAAGACCCTCGGTACCGTCCATAGCGATTGTACGGACGGAGTTCTCGCCGAGATGTGATGCAACTTCGAGAACAAGACGACCACCGTGGAAGTCCTGGACCTCAAGGGCATTGAGGATGGGAGGGAGATTTTCAGTTTCGAACTGAACGTCGACGACGGCACCAATAACTGTCTTCACACTACCAATGGTTCCCTTGGCTTCCGATGCATAATGACGCACTGCATTCCGAACAGCGCCGTTCCGATAGAAAATGAAAGTTCGGAATGCACAAATATATCGTGAGTACCCGAAAGAGAGGAAAAACAAAGAAAAACCGACCTGGTTGGGAAGCAGATATGCGTGAAGGACGGGCTGCAGCATTTTGCTTCGAAGAAGAAGGGAACGAGGAGCGAGCCAACAGCGGGGTGGCAGTTTGCAAGAACCGGCTGGTGTTCTTTGCACTGTTGGCGGCTCTCCTGGAGACACGGGTGACGCCGCGTGCGGTAAGCATTGTGGTGAACGACGAAGACGACGACAGAGGTGGGGGAATGTGAGTAGAAGAAATACTCGTCTTGACGCGCCTAGGAAAAATTCGAATCCAGTTTCAAGCTCCGACATACCCGACTTCAGCCGTGTCGCTTATGTAAATTGGACTTGTGGCCACAGACGCGTCGACGCGTTCGGAGACCATGAGCGACAGCTTCCTCCCAACTGGCTTGCTCGGCCCCTCCACCTCGCCGCCTGCCTTTGTCTCCAATGGCCTCTTGGGTAACACGCTCGACGCCGATGAGCTCAACGAACCGCCTTCCGCTCTCATTTCGGACACGCCCCACGCTAGCACACCCCGTTCAAGTGACGACACATCGCGCTTGGAAAACGACGGTAGGTCGCGTCGTGTCCGTTTACGTCTGATTATCTCCACGAATTACTACAGTTCTATCCACGGGACCGCTCTCATCATCGCAGGGCAAGTAGTTCAGCTTCCAGGCAGGGACCATTTCTCATGTAAACCAGATGATGCATTCCCTCCTATCTCAGATATCCTGGGCCTCAAACCCGATCATTCTAAACAAAATCCGAAGTCGCTGATACGTCCTACACTCGGGGTGTTGACACATCCTCGTGCATCTCTCCGCGCGACAACTTTTGACGGACAACTTTTGTTTGTCCCGCGCAAACCACAGATCATGACTTTGCGAAAGGTACCCATTCGCACTCCATGTCTAACATCACTAACCTAACCATCAGTCGTCTTCGACATTGCCAACGGCAAACCTGCTTGATGTGCCTATCCATAGGCTTATGGATGAGCTTTCGGTATCCGTGGCTTCGAACACTATTACTCCGTATGCATAGACTATTTCCATATGTCAACCGTGGTTCTCACAAGGAAAAAAGGACTTCAAAATCGGAAGCGTCTCATCGGCCGCTTGATGACATGTTATGGGTTGATCAGTATCGCCCTCAGTGCTTCACGGAACTCCTGGGTAATGAAAGGGTCGCCAGGGAAGTGATGGCCTGGGTAAAACAGTGGGACTGGTGCGTTTTCGGCAAAAGAAGAAACAAGAAGAGGCCTAGAGAAGACGACCAGAACGACGATCCCGAAGACGAATACCATCGACCGAGGGAAAAGGTGAGGTGGTTTATGATCTCACCTTCCCATCTACATCCTTCCCCTGTCATCAGCTGCTCTTGATATCCGGTCCTCCTGGCCTCGGAAAAACCACGCTTGCCCACGTCATTGCTGCACAAGCGGGGTACGAAGTAGTGGAAATCAACGCCAGGTGATTTCGTCGTACATAGTGATCTTCATTTTCACCAAATGCAGCACAGTGACACACGGTCGGCACAGTCAGTCGATGACCGGGTCCGCCCCATACTTGAGTCAGGTTCCACAGTTGGCAGCACGAAACCAGTCTTGCTCATTATTGATGAAATTGACGGGACGACTGGTGGTGGCGGTGACAATGTACGTCATAGTTTCGGCCGTCCTTGAGTACTCAGGTAAAATCTTCTTCGCAGTCAAGTAGTTTTGTCCAGAGACTCGTTTCGCTGACCTTGGATAGACCAAAGAAAAAACGTGGGCGGGTTTTCCTCCCTAGCTCATGCGTTGACTTAAATTTAACAGGGAAGGCTGGAGTACAAAATGACAAGCGACCTTTGTTACGGCCCATCATTTGTATCTGTAATGACCAAAACGCACACTCGCTAGCTAAACTCCGTCCACATGCAAGGCAGATCAGGTATACACGACCGGCTGATATTCACATAGTCAAGCGGCTTCGGGAGATCTGCGAGCTCGAAGGGCTGGACGCAGATACAAGAGCACTCAGCACCTTGGTCAATGTTGCGAAAGGTGATCTGAGAGGTTGTTTAAACACCCTACAGGTTTGTCACGTCGTTCTGTCCGTCGGTGGTGTTATTGATCCGTACAGAACAGTTTATAAAATCGCGCAACGAAGGGGTCACAGAGGAATTGATTCGTCGTGCTACGGTTGGTATGAAGGAGGCAGATGTTACTGCAACAGCGGTCCTGAATGAGATATTTGCTCCCTTGTCACGCAAACGAATCCGGGAGCTGGCAATGGGTAATATGGAGGAGGCACGATATGTAAATCGCCTCAGCCGAGCTATAGAAACACTCAACAATTTCCCCAACATTGCTAATGGTATGTTTTCTTCAAGACAGACCTCTTATTATTCAATGCTTTTAGGATGCTTTGCCCATTATACGAACTGTCACCGGCATGAGGCAAACATGACCCGATATGAGAAGGCAAATGAGTGGCTAGCGACATTCGATATATTTTCCTCGGCCATGTATGCTGACGGCGATTTTGGCCTGCAAGCATACCTCCCGTACTTTCTCGTTCCATTCCACTCAGTCTGCCGGGAGCGTACGGGAACACGAGTTGAGAGGGACTCTACGGATTGGGATGCAAGTAATTTCAAATACCGTGCTTCACGACCACTGATATCCGTTGAACGTAGAACTTGTTGATCACACGCACCAATGAGGATATTCTGAAGTCACTTTGTGATGGAATTTGCGCTTCCGGAAGGAATACAGGTGCTAACCGACATCTGATCATGGGGCAGGTTCTCCACCTAGAGTTCGCTCCGTACATCAATCGAATAATCTCACCTCCTTTGCGACCTGTAAGTGTACTTAGGTCCTTGTCCACAACCGAGATCAAAGCTGAGCTTTTTACAGGTGAACAGCCAGGTTGTCAAACCTGATGAACGTGCCCTGCTCACCCGTCTTGTTGAGATCATGGTTTCCCTCGAATTTCGATTCGTTCAAGAAAGAGCAGAGGATGGTCAGGTGGCTTACAGACTCGACCCGTGCGTACCGCCACAATAATACTTCGGTTGCCACTCATGAAAAGACATAGGCCAATAGATGTTTTCGTGACCTATGACGGGAAGCGCGCACCTGATATCGCAATCTCAAGATATGCTGTTCGTCACCTTATCGCCACAGAGGTCCGTGCCTTTTCCCATTTTTAATCCTTCCAACTAACCTCGTCATAGATCGACGCCGCCCTGGTCACACGACAGACGGCGGCAGCTGAGAAAGTGAATGTTGGGCCAAGAAACCTAGCCCGCAAGGGGTCAGTCTTGACTATCTTTCCGGTATCCTTCATTTAGCGTCATTACAGGGCTTCTGCACAAGAGTTCGATGACGTTGGAGAGGTGACAGGCAATGCAGAAGAGGAAGGTCCCTTGGAGCGAACCCAATCATCCGGCTCTGACCTTCATCCTGTCAACAAACGGGCTCGTACAGAAAACCACGCCGACATTGCAGACAAGGTAGGGGCCAGTAACGTCCCCGATTTCGAGGTAATCTAACAATGTCTCATGCCCAGCCGCCAGTTGACTTCTTTGGACGACCTATTACAATACCCAAGGCTGCACCCTCGTTGGTCCCCAAGACAAAACACCAAATGGCTCGAGTATTTCAGACAACGTATCGATACCTTGAAGGTAATTCGGCTGCTGTTCGAAAAGCAGTGAAAGTGGGTTCATTCGTGTGACGTGTTCGGCTAGATAACGTACTGGGTGGTTATGATTAGTACACGGTTTTGATGTTTGGAGTTGGCTAATTCCATGAACCCGTCCCCTCGACCATGTGCATGATCCCGGAACTCGATGACCGCCGCGCCCTCGCCAATACAACAGGCGCGGCATCGGAGGATTGACTGCTTGTGTTATTATGTAGGAGGCCCTATTAGTCGTTTTTCGCTGTAAGCTGGACGTAACAGGTCGAGATTCAACAAGCCTCGTTGCACGCTCCGGCCAGCATCTTTTGCTTTGCAACCAAACCCCACTGTCCCTCGACAGTCTAGATGTTCCGTACAGGTATCAAGAAACCTGAACAAGAGAGGTGAGATATCGAGGCTAGATCTTTTTCAGACTGGCTGATTGCAGACAGACTGTTGCTGAACAGGAGATCGCTTGAGACGAGCCCGCCAGAACTCAGGCAGCCGTTGGCATACGTGCACCATCTTCGCTCTTACTGGAAACCCGAAGGACGCGCCAAACTCATCGTGCCCACTTCGTGGATGGTTAGTTCACGTTATTTTTGGTGCAGAGTGCCTCGCTAAGTATCATGCGTCTCAAAGGAATTCTTAGCCTTTGACGATGATGGCAAGTGTGGAGTGGACTGCGTTGTAGATCGATGTTGTCCCTTTCGTAACGTTCGGTTTGAAAGCAACGCACGTCTAGTTGGACCCGGCGAAGAACTACCACGGGACACTGTGTCGCAGATATTGACAGACTTTGGGATGGATGATTGTCTGGCGACGTTCGTTCCTCGCGCGTTGGAGGGTCTTCCTCGTACCAGGCTAAGGAGGTATGCTCACTGCCAGCGATGTTCCACGACGTAGCTAAGGCAGGCAAGTTAGTGATATACCCCCGACGCGTCGTTTCCCGCAGAGCACTCCCCGGCGCAATGTTGACTTTGCACTCGTTCCGAGACACGGAAGCAATGCTGCCGACCATATCTCTCTCGAAAGTGACACACAGTGCTTGCTCCTTGGGATGAGGGAGCCGGCTGAGACGCAACATCCCTATTCTACGTCTTTCGACTCCCGCACATTGACATCATCCATCCCCGAAGAGTTAACCAGCCAAGGGCAACTCCATCTCACGCTCCTCGCGCCGCTGATCAAGGGAGGAGCTGTCGGAACCACCACAGAATCCTTTCCAGAGTGGTTGGTATTGTTTGGTCTCATATATGGCGCGCATCACGTCCGTGTCGTTGCATACGTGCCACATCGCCGCACGTTGGACGTAATAGAATGCGCCGTTTATATCGTGGACGAACTCTCGTTCCGCTCCGTTGCTGGGGCACCTAGGTGTGAACTGGCCCTCGAGCGCTTGCGCTTGCTATTGGCGTTGACCACTCTTCGGCGACATGTACATCATCTGTCCAAGTCCTTGTTTTCTGCGATCGACAGCATCAGACGAACCGACCGGCCATCTTTCCTTGGATGTTCGGCTCACGACCAGCATCACTCGGACGATTCCGAGTCACTATATCCTTGTGCTAGTAGTCTTGGCTCGAGTCAGCATTGCAGCTCCGAGTACTCGACGTGCCCATCGAGCGTCCGCGCTCATGAACGGAATGACGACCCTGTCCCGGAATGCGGGGAAGAGCCTTCCTCGTCGTGTAGATCTTTTACCTCTTCTTCTTGCAGCACCTCTTTGAGTTCGTTGGAAAGCGCCAGTGCCTCCGATTCCTTGAACTCCAAGTATACACACTCTGATTATATGGAACCCTCTACGATTTCTCTTTCACAAAGAGGCAACAAAAGTGTTTCTTGTCCAAACAAACTCACGGAGACCAACAGACGGGAAATCATTGCTTGGGCACGCCAAGTCATCCCGACCGAACACCCCGTAAAGGATACCTACCGGATGGTCATCTCCTAGATAGCAAAAGGTAGCAAGCTTTATATCAGGTACGCGAAAATAGGCATCATGAGCTCTACACTGTCACATAAGGTACTGTCTTCAGGCGGATATCCTAGGGAAGTTACAGGCGGAGGCTCATAGGACATAGCGGAAGTCGCGATTTTGCTTATCGGTCAGATCGAGGAAAGCCTGTGGACGATGGTCAACATCGCCCGGATGGAATGATCATGGTACTTGCCTTGTCAACCTGCTTCTCTTCCCCAGACTCGGTCTTGATGTACACGGCGTCGTACGTGTCATCCCGAACTTCGAGGTCACGCCTTTTGTTTTCACGCGAGTACAGGTAGCGCAATACTATGAGGGTGACTGCGGAAGCAAAATTGGTGGCAGTGATAACACCCCACGGGACATGG
>JBBPLK010000001.1:253901-279583 GCA_038089735.1 Exsudoporus frostii
ATTCCTGCGACATAATCAGCTCAGTCGATAGGACGGCTGAATGAACTGAACTGTGGCTGGTACTGCGACTTCCACATAAACTGGCCAACGGCATTTCCGATCGCATAAGCGCATAGTACGATGGCATTTGTGGTGATACCTGCAAGCAATCAATCAGACTGCGACTCGAGGTCAAAGAGAATATGAGCTCGCGTTTGGTATGACCAGCTGTTATGGAAGCGACCCATCCTAGGAATATCGTGAACGGAGAAATGGCGAAAACTGAGGGGTGATTATCAGATGTAGGAACCCTTGATGCGTTACATGAAGGCTCACTTGATATCCAATAGGAGAAGAGCAGGCCGACTTTGTTTGAGAATGGCAGTGCGCTGACTAGGATTGCACCGAGGATAGCGGGAATATACATCAGCACGCCGGCATAAGCACGCCCAATGCGGGGCTGTGAGGCAAGCGTCACCCCAAGGAAGATTGTCAAGACTATTGGAGGATTCGGTGAGCAGGTCAAATCAGGTTAGAGCCCATGAGGCAACGCACTCTCGACGATGCCGTCCACACAGCCAAGGAGAGTTGTTTGGAGGTCATTGAAGCCAAACTGGGCGACTATGAGCTGACGTTGATTAGTGAGCTAAGGAAATGGGGTTAATTGAGCGTGGAATCCGGGAATGATAAGAACGCACGGAATTGACGATATTACTGAACGACGGTTTCCAAATGAGAATGTAGCAACGCAAATGAATGAATGGGACGCACGCAGCAGCTGCGAAGAATGCGAGAAGCCAGGTCTTGGGATCTTTGACCGTTTCGTAGAATCTCGAGGGACAGTGATCAGACGGGAGTAGAACTCGGATAGAAGCCACGCACTGTTCTATCTTGAACAATTTGTTTTCCACGCCGGTCTGATTCACTTGGATGCGTTGCACGGCGGCGATGCGCTCTTCTGGAGTCAGGAACCACGCATTTGTTGGAGAATCAGGGAAGAAGAGCCTGGGAGGGATGACAACATAAGCGGAAGTAAAGGAGCCGGTTGAGGAGATGCTCACCAGAAGAGAACCGAGGTGAAGAGGGTAATGATGCCAGTAATGATCATCAGCCTGAATTGATAAATGAGGAGTGTCGGGTCACGGGGGTTGGTGTGCTCACCACTGCCAAGGCATGAAGTTGGGGGTATGGGTATGAAGGACGCCAAAGGCGACGAAGCCAAGGATGATGACGGCGAAGCCGTTCATGAGGACTGAAAGGGGGAGATGAGACAAGTCGCATGGCAAGGGGGGGAGACGGACACCAATAACCGACACGACGGGTCTGTTCGGCGCGCGTGTAAAACATGGAGGTGACGATCATGAATCCGGGGGTGATAGCACCCTCGCAGATTCCGAGGAGAAAGCGGACGGCAAAGAGACCGCCGAAAGAGGTGCAGGCCGCATGGGAACAGAGAATGACTGCCCAAAGGAATATGTTGATGCTTGCGGAGCAGTCAGCGGAGTGGGCAGACTGGAGATGAGCAGTACCTCATCCACTTGCCGACGGGAAAGCGTTGGAGGGCGAGATTTTGGGGGTATTGGAAGATGAGATAGCTGAAGTAGAAGATGGTGCCGAGCCAGTTGAACTCGGTGGTGGACAAGTTCGCGCCCTGCCTGGTGGGACGGGTGTGTGTGTGTGATGTGACGGCAGAGACGGGACGTACTCGATGCCGAGGACGGCTGCCTCGCCGAGGGTGGTTTTGTCCATGAAGGTGATCCTTGCAGAGGATGGGAGAGGCGGAGGGGGGAGACGAAAAACGGACGTACAGGTACATGACTGGGAGGGGTTGCGGTGAGGGAAGGGACGGGGAGAGATGGGGGGGGGACGCACTGCACATGAAGGGCATGATGTGCCAGTCGATCTTGCGCCTGGGGACGGGGTGAGGAGCGGAGACGGGGGAGAAGGAGTGCTACCTGAGACGGAGCGCCTGCTCTGGGGTGAGGTGGACATGTGTGCCGGCGACGAGGGCGGCTGCGGCGTCGAGGGCGGCGGGGGGGTGCGGGTGGTGCTTTTCGCTGAAGTTGTGGTCGGTGGAGTCGGTGGGGGCCATTGGGGGAGAAGGGACGGAAGGGGCGTTATAAGGTGGGGCACATGCGGTGACGGCAGGACGCCAATCTAACTCGAAACACGTTCGCAGATGGCCCCCGATGGCAGCAGAGATTGGCATCTCCACCCAGAAACTGAGTATCGCTTCGAGCTCGACCCCGCCGCGTCCCTCCAGATCAAGGTAGCCCCCCCCCCCGTGCCCCCGCTCCCCGCGCTCATCCCCCCCCCAGCTCGTCCGTGGCCACGCAGAGATCTTTGGCGGCGAGCTCGCAGAGGGCAAATCGTATCTCTTTGCCTCAGAGTGCAAGGCCGCCGTCTTCACCTGGCACGGCTGCACCATCCAGATGAGTCCCTCCCCTCCCCTCCCAGCCCCTCCTCACCCCCGTCCACGTCACCGGCCGTCCCTCGACAGAGTATGTCTCCGACGAGACACCCATGGCCACCTATGCAAACCTCCACTTCGCCTTCGAGCAGATGCGTGTCCGCGCCCTGCGCGACCTTCACGGATCCCCCCCTTCCGACGACGATCATCGCGCAAATACAGAACCTCCCAGAGTCCTCATTTTAGGTCCCGAAAACTCTGGAAAGACCACCATCGCAAAGATCCTGACAAACTACGCCGTCCGTGTCGCCCAAAACTGGTCCCCGCTCCTCGTCAACCTCGACCCTGCCCAGGTCTGTCCTCTTCCCACCCCCCTCTCCCACATCCCCCTCACCTCCCCCCAGGGCGCCTGGTCAATTCCCGGGACAATCTCTGCCGCCGTCGTCAGAAGCCCCATCGGAACGGCCTCCCCTGCTAATCCTCTGGGTTCCGCGGCCACATCGGCTCCTACTGCCCTCGCTTCTAATGCACTCATCCCATTGACTTATTGGTACGGTAACCCTGACACAAAAAGCAATCCTCAGCTCCTCGATCGCTTAATCCGGAACCTCGGAATCAATGTCGTCGAGCGCCAGGACGCCGACCCCCAAGGTATGTATCTCCCTTTCCTTCCTTGACAACTTAATTATGCGTGTATAGCACGCGTATCAGGCTTGATCGTCGACACCCCCTCTTCATTTGCGTCCGGTCCCAGTTCCGGCTCCAGTGCAGACAGTCGTCACTCCCTCGTCAAGGCCTGTGTCGACGCATTCAAAAGTATCCGCACCGCCTTGTTTCTCCTCTCGTGCTTACACTCCATCATTCCTAGTAAATGTCATCCTCGTCGTCGGCCACGAAAAGCTCAACGTGGAGATGCAGCGTCTCTACGGCAATCAACTCTCCGTCGTCAAAATTCCAAAGTCTGGAGGGGTACTCCACCATCTTGCCATCTTCCCCCTCTTCTAATTCTGCACTCCAGGTCGTCGAGCTCGATCACGCTTACCGCGAGCGTGTACACAACTGCCAACTCCACACGTACATGTACGGCCAGAAGATCGACCACCCTCCTGGCCTGTCCTCGGGCCTCGTGGGAGGCGAAGCTGCTACAGAACTCATCCTCTCCCCCTCTTCAACGATCATCAACTTTGCCGACCTTGCAATCTACCGCGTTGGCCCAGGTGAATCACCCATACATCAATCCTCGCTTCTCCTGCCCTCCAAGGCATGTGACTGACCCCGCACGTTCAGAGTCCATGGCACCCTCCTCGGCTTTGCCCATCGGAGCTGCACGCACTCTATCGGAAATGCAACCCACGCTGCTCGATCCAGCATCTACTAGTGCAAGACTCTTCAACAAGGTCCTTGCCTTGCTTGCCCCCTTCAATGAAGATGAAAACGAGCGGTACGACGAAGAAATTCTCGATTTACCCGCCGTAGGATTCCTTGTCATGTGGGTTTCTCGCAACGGATCTTCTCTGACGCCTGATGCTCACTCTCTGTCGCATCACTCCAGAACAAGTTTGGACATTTCAAACAAGAAGATGACCGTACTTGCACCGAACCAAGGTTCAATCGTGGGGGGTACAGCTATCATTGGTTCATTTGAGTGGACGGAATGATGGTGGCGTCGAACTATATAGCGAGCCAAAGGGTTGACATGAAACATTGCAATTATCTCCATAGGTACCAAAAAATTTGATTTGATACCCGAATATTGAATGCTGAACGGTTGAACCGGCCCATTCAGGATTCAAACGTGAAGTGAAACGTGCATCAATCTCATGTTACAGCCGCGAGAGGTCTCGACCCCAAACACCCCTGTAAAGTGTGGGTGAGCGCTTGAGCCCGTAACGAGAAAATCAGTGAGTCACGGCATACCTAATAATCCAATCGATCATGAGCAATGCTCTTGTCCGAGAAGACACCTGTTCACTCCAGTATACACTTCGCCATGCATACATCGCGACCAAACCACCCATGACCGACATTTTCCCCAAATCAAACACGGCGGCATTTCCGATATATGCCAGACTGCCAAGGTGTTTGTATCGAAACGGCCCGCTGACAGCTTCGTCCAAGTCCTTGATGCTGTTCGCTTCCAACACCTCGTGTTGCGAAGCAAGTTTGCCGAGCTTCTTTCCGAGATACCTGCCTTGCTGAGAAGCGACTTGCGCCGTCTGTGGATACTCGTTTCAGCTACAAGAACAGTTTCGGCGAGCCCTGACTGACCGCAGGTAATGCCGTGATCTTGTTTCCGATCTCTTCGAGAAGCTTGCAAAGCTCGTTCAGCGTCAAGCTATTGTCTGCATCCGAGTCGTACAAGTCGAATAGCGTGCGGACCTGCAACGCGTCATAGATGATGGAATTTACCAAGTGTTCAACGCTGACCTTCTCCAAGTGGGACTCTGCCATAGGGATACGTTGTTTAATCCTGGAGACTGCCACAACATAAGGACAGTGACCCAAAGGGATTGACTAGAAGCGTCTCACCCATGAAATCAAATTCATCAAAGTCAATTTTGCCATTTTTGTCCTTGTCGGCTTCCTCTACGAGCTCCAGGAGATGGCTCACAAGAGACGTTTCGATCTATTTCGCCGACCTGTTCGACATGCACCAGTCTCGAGCTCTCTCCATCACTCACCGTTGCGCAATCACCGATAGCATAGACCTCGCCGAGTGGCGCACCCTTTACGCGGAGGTGTGCATCAACCTCGATGGCTTTCTTGTGGACTTGATTGGGTAGAAGTTCCGAAGCTCGCTTCGTCAACGGGTTCATGGCTATTCCCGTCGACCACAACACAAAATTGGTAGGGATCTCATGCTTGGTGATCGTTCCATCTGGAGACCGCACGGTATACACGACATGGTCGTGATGTACCGAGTGGACGCGAGCCGAAGTGATAAGGTCCACCCTATCACGCCTGAATTTGTCCTGCGAGAAATTCAACAGGAACTCCAGAAATAGCAATGTCAAAAGAGTCAACGTGCCTCTGCGTACTTGGAAATGGCATCAGAATACTGCGAACATGAGACTACCGTTCCTCGACTGGGTACCATTCAACATACTGTGTTCAAAATGTGCTCGCGTGACTGGACAACATGGATCGAAACCTCTTCCCGACATAGTTTCGGAAACTGGAGACAACACGTGGGTGCACAAGGACGCAAAGTACACGAAAACAAAGGAACATACGTAATTCACAATGTCTTCCTGACAAAAATCGTAGATTTCCTGAAAAGGTCCCATCAGAGCCCAAAAACATGGGGAGGCGCAGGATACACACGGCAGCTGTCTCAACACCAGTAGGTCCTCCTCCACAAACCACAAAGCTCAGCAAACGCTTTCGCTCTTCTGGGGTCGTAGTTGGTAAAGATGCTGCCTCAAAGTTGTCTGAGGGCGGTATTCCAGTAAATCATGACAGGTCCAGTATGGATCGGCGCACCCATAATTCGGCGTCGGATGGCCTGTGCATCCGATATGGTCTTCAGCTGGAAACAGTGCTCTAATCCAGATACACCGTGTGTGCTGGAGACGGAGCCGACTGCGATGATCAGTTTATCGTAACTAGAAACCCAGAAAGATGACTTTAGCTGCATGAAGTCTTTAGAACCCGAGACGTACGGTACGTATATTCTTTCGACGCTCCCATCAGGACCAGCTGTTTCGACTTCCACTAGCCGTTCGGACATTACCAGGTCCGTTGCCTTTCCGCAAATCATCTGACCACGGAGTCGAGCAATAATTTTGCGTATCGGCTCAACAAGACTGCGAACCTGCACCGTGCCAACGGCAGCAGCTTTGCGAGGACAGATCAACCAGGCATAAGCAATGTGATTCCAAAAGGGAGCTTACATGGTAGGAGAGGAGTGAACGTAGTGAACGTTTCTGAGGTGACGACGGTCACATGGTAGTCGCCGAGCGACAAGTTTTGTAAGACCGAGACAGCCTTGGTTAGAGTTGTCAGTAACGAATGGATTGAAAAGGCACGGAGTTTTACCCCCCAGCCTCCTCCGACAATAACGAGTTTGGGTTTCTCATTCAATTTTCTGAACTCCTCGTCTTCTTCGTCCGCAAGAAGGGCATTCACCACGGGCAAATGTTTCGGACCACCACGCTCAGGGTGCAATGCCAGGGGAGACACAGGAACGCGTTCGACATGTTTGTCCGTGTACGTGAATGCATCGTGTATGAATATGGCTGCTCCAAGGGCGAACGTGCCGGCTGTCGCAGACAGCAGAAGAAAGGAGGTGTACTTCACAGCGAGAAAGGAACGGCGGAGGAAACGGGATCTAGGACGCGGCTCCAAGGGAATGACGGGCTTGGTTCGTTCCGGGGATGATTCAGCTGCAAACGAACGTGCGAGGGAGGCTGGTCGTGGAATGAGCGATATTTGGAACGGGTTCGAGCGATTTGTGAGGCCGTGGGCAGCCCTGAGAGGTCGCAAGATCTGTGAGACGTTGAGCATCATTGGGAACGACAGTGGTTTGCGAGGAAGAACGGCTGCCAGCGTCACGACCCGCCTCCGCGGTGTGCTCCTTTCTGCTCCCGTTCAGAATCGCTCCTGGTCTGGGAAGTCCGCGCACTGGTCGACACAACGAGGGTCTCGGGAAATCGAGACCCTTTGGATGAAATGCAAGAACTCACAAATTGAATTGCTACTACACTAGGTTACAATGCGGGATATAATTTGCTAACAAATGCAATAACGAAAATACTGTACGCTTGCTACCAATCATAAACAGAAGGAGATGAGGCGAGGCAGCCAATCGTCCAATGCAAATCGGATCTTGATACCAAGTCTTACAGTATAACACGCATCGAAGTCGCTTCCAACAGCGCTGCACTGCCTTGAATCATCGGCATCATCGGTAAGCTGCAACAAGTTGTTCAAGTTCCTGCACGACCTCGGATATTGTGGGTCGTTCCGCGGGATCGTGAGCCCACATGCATTCGACGAGTCCAACAATTTCCGAACAATACTGTTTTCGTAATCCGTTTACAGAAGGTCTGTAACAACCAAGTTAATCAGCAGTTCACCCAAATACCGCAACATAAAAACCGACCGTTGTCGCTTGGCACCCACTGCTTCGTAAATGGCATGTTCGTTCATTCCCTTTTGAAAACATTCGGTGACATACTACTCAGCAAGGACAGGACACTTACCTCCCACGGAAATCTCTTAATCGGCAAATGCCACTGGAGTATCTCCCAGAAAACCATCGCACAGGAAAATACATCGGCTTTATGATTGTACTTGGGATGCGCATGCCAAAGCTCCGGGGCTTGCCAATTCACTGTACCAACAACACTCCGAACCATCGATCGTGTCGATTGCTTGACCTTTGCTAGTCCAAAATCTGCAATCTTCGCAGCACCGCGAGAGGTAATGAGGATATTTGAGGACTTGCAATCCCGGTGAATCACCGAAGGCTTGCGGGTGTGAAGGTATTCCAGTCCATAGGCGATATCGAGCATGATGCTTAGCTATGAAAGAGACCTTTGGGTACGTCAAACGAGACAATATATATATACGTACAGTTTTGTATAGCGATGGCGCTGGGACATTCCGGACGTAGTCAAACAAGTCACCATTTGAACAAAGCTCGCTGACGATCATCACTGGTGTTTCACGCGTATTCTCCGGTATACTGACGCCAAGCTACAACATTGATTTTAGGTCAAGTGTAGTGAGACGAGGGAGACACTCACGAATCGTACGATGTTCGGATGGTCAAATGCTCCAAGTAGCTTGAGCTCTTTGATGTCCACTACCACAGTGATCAGTAAGAGCTTCTTTCAGGACGTGTCAATGACAAACTTGAGCTGAGCTGATCCCGAAATTCAGCGATTGCAACCCGTCTGCCTTTAAACTTCCCAATGTAGACATCCTTGAAACCGCCACTCCCAATCTTTTCTAACTTCGTTAGTTTATCTGGGGGTATCTCGCGATCATCAAGCCCCAAACTTTCCAGATCGAGTTCTAGTTCTGCCTCGGGTTGATTCTGTTGCTCATTCGATATCGGCGGTGTACAGGGCTCATCCTGATGGACACGTTGTTGGCGCAGAAGTATGGGTGGAGTGGCACTGTGACTGCGACTGTTTGTTCTGCGGCGACCGCCACGAACACGGATCGTTGACGGAGGTCGCACAGTGCCCGTTGAGGATGGCGAAGAAAACCCATTCGCATGACGATCGCGCCACTGTAGCAGAGACTGCGCGAGCTGAGGTTTAGTACCAGCTACGGCGAGATCGCGTGTCTCGCAGAGTCGAACAAGGTCATCACGGCGGAGACGAATTAGCGTCTTCTTCGTGGCAAGGGTAAGATCAACTTCATCGACCATCAGCATCCTGAGCCTGTAGGGTGATGAATACCTACAGTCCTCTTCCTCCATGACTTCATCAGCATCAACATCCTCTAAACTGTCAGCGTCCACATCAACTGATTCAAGTTCTAAGTCAATCTCTTGATCATCCTGTTCCTCCTCCCCATCCTCGTTGAGATCCTCGCCACCAACGACTTTCCCACTCCGCAGCTTTCGAGGCGTTGTTTCCACAGGACACAAGGCGTTGTCCACGTAGACATCCTCGTCCTCTTGAGGAATCTCAGTATCTTCGTCTTCCATGTCCTTCGCTACATCCTCTGGGACTTGCTCCTCTTCTTCTTCATCATCTCCTTCGCTACCATCATCTCTTGGTGGTGTGTGCGTCTGCATCCTCCGTGGTCGCAAACGTCGTTTAACAGGCGTACGCCGACCATTTCCCGGCGGTGGTGAAGGGGAAGGGGACGAAATGAGTTCATCAACCTCTTCCTCATCATCCATAAACTGATTCTCCTCCATTTCGCATTCTTCTTGTTCCATAGTAGCCTTACATCTCGTTCCTTGCCTCGAGGTTGCGTCCTGATCATGAGTGGAGGCATTGCCATTGACCTTGTCTCTGCTGCGGAGCCGACGAGGGCTACGTGAAGTGGCTGCAATCTTTGCCTCCAACTCAGCGAGGTCGGTTAGTTCACTTTCATCACTGGACGCTGGAAGGGACCGTGCTTGAACATCCTCGCTGAACTCGACTTGTCTAGGTTTGGACTTGACTTTCGACAGGACAATTTGTGATGGGGGCTGTTCGCCAGAACCCATACGCATACGGAGGCGTGTGACAGGTGGCGACGGAAGAGGGTTGGAGGATGGCATCGTTGGAGAAGATCGACTCGATGTCAAGCGTGTGTTTCGTCGTCTACCAAAGTTGGTTGGATGTTCGGATAAGAGCAGCAACATCTGAGTGTACTGACCTGGTAACAACCTCAAGTTCCATCTTTTGCTGCGGAACCACGTTCGGTTCGACAGGACACGAGTGTGTGTTGAGCTGACCCAAAGACAAACTACGTGTCTTCAGGGCACGCGTGGTTAACTGGCTCGCACCATTGACAGTCACGCGCCTCCTAAGACTAGAGGCTGCCGTGTACTTGGTGCCGACATCTGTTTCCTCATCACCGGCAATGTTCCCGTCATCAGACGAAAAATCACTGGAATTGCCATCTCCTCTGCCTGGAGAGGAAGGAGGAAGTGAGGCTATGTCGTCGCGCGCGGAGATGATGGCATCAACCAATTCTGGTTTTGTTAGGGACTCCGTATCATCCGAAAGGCCAGTCGCGACATAGAGGCGCACAAGTTCATCCTTGCGTAACCGTAAAAGTTGCCTGACGGATGCTTCATTGATAAGAAATTCATCCGCTATTTTACCATAAGCGTCAGACCATGACGGGTGCGAGCATAGCTTACATGACTCCTCTCGATCGCTGCCCGCTTCGGAGTCATCTGATCCACTCCACCGATGGTGCGCGTCGACATCCATCGAAATCCTCATATCGTCGCTTTCAGAATCTACCGAAACCGCTCTTCGCCTCTTGGGTCTTCCGGACCCGCGCATTGGACGACCATTCGCGTGAGTATTCTCGTTGACAGAAACGACGCGTTTTCTCTTCGAACCAACGCGCACATCGCGCATGCTGTCTTTTTGCAGGAGGTACTGGCGACTAGGCAACCTGCGTAGATTTGGCTGTAAAGTGGCAAGAATAGGGCGAACAGAAACCGTATCTGAAGAGGAGGGTGCGGACGCGCGCGAGGCGTGGGAACCAACGGTTGACCTCTGGAATCTATTAACGAAAGCGAGAGCGCGTCTTGCGGCGGACGAATGGCGAAGCGAGGACTTTGTTTTCCGATAATGACTACTTGATGGCGACGATGAGAGTCTATGTGGCGAACGACGTTGAGCCATGCCAAGAACGGGGGCGATGATGACGGTCGAGTTCTGGACCGGTTAACAGACGACTCGCGTCGACTTTCGGTCCACGTCTACCTAAGTCGATGAAGACACCACTTTCGAGGAGGGCTTCTGGTCCTCGTCGCTGGCGCCGTGGAGGACGTCGTCGTGTGTGTCCTTGGAGTCGTCGTCGCTGCAGACTTCAATGTTCGGTTTATTTGGTTTCTGTTTGTCCCACTCTTATTGCCACAACAGAAACAAGTGCAAAGCAAACAGTGGCGTGGACGGCGATAATTTCCTCGAAAGTTCGCACGGAAATTGTGCATGGACAGAGGCCAAGAGGGGAAATATTACCTGTCACGGCTCATATGCTCGATCTATCCACATAAGTACCTGTCAGTTCTTACTTCTGTCTTCACTACACCCACGATGTTACTCAAGTTTTCCAAGTCAGACATCCTAGACTCTACTCTCGTATACCCGGAGACTGGTGCCCTCGGTTTTACTATCCTTACACGCTCGCATTTTATTCGTGTGGGAGAAAGAGATTCCGACACGGAAAACGAGAGTGAACCCGCGGTGACTCGGAGGACCATCATCGTCGATAAGCGCGGTGCTACTGTGGCGGAAATCGGATGGGATGGACGACGACCCGTAGAAGTCTTCATCGGCAAGGAAAAGGTCACAGTCAAAGAAATGTTTGGATCCCAGAGCGCTATCTTGTCGTGAGTCCCCCCTTGTGTCCCTTCATGTCTTTTCCGACACAAAGTCCTTCCTAGACATAATGTCCTCGGACTGCCTGCACGCTTTGACACTGAATTTTTCTGGTTGGCTGGGCCTGACGGACTTACAGTAAGTGGAATTCCATAACTATGTGAGTCAAGTGGTCTCAAGGATGCCATAGCTCCTGGACTATGATTCCAATCAAATAAAAGGACAATTTCATTTGAACAGTCTTCGCGTCGGCGAACATTTTATCACGACGCCATTATCAGGTTTTGGTCATCACTATCTTGAATTCAAGCCCCATCCACTAGCGTCGACAACCGAACTCATAGGTAAATGATCTTTGTCCCAATGACTCGCTACGGACCTTGTTCACTATGCTCGCAGTCACCTTCATACTTATGGAAGTATTACGGCGAGGGAAATTCAAACAACATCCAAATACCTTTTTTGATCGACCAAAACTTTGGCAAAGTACATCCTTTGCCAATCTTAGCAAACGAATACGACGCGGTACGATATGAGGGCTATCCTCGAGTGAAGTTAGTGAAGAGTGCGTGGGGTATTGATATATGCTTCTTTACACTCATTTGTTCGTCTTCTCCAATCTATCTTGTGACTAATTTGTAACCACGCGTAGCACATTGACCACCCTCATGGCATCATCTATCTAGTTATCGTCAATACCATCAGGACTCAGCTCGAGAGATTTTTTGGGGGGGCGTGTGAGTAGGTCTACTTCCGCAGTGATTTTCCAAAGATGGGACCCCCTTTGTCTCGCTTGTCCTGAATGAAGATGATGTTTTTAGCCAATTACCTAACTCGGTAACTGCCGGCTGGCGTCGGCGAAAACCGCGCGATGATCACATTCAATAAGCCGGTACTATCCTATCGTAAAAGGGTATTAATTTAAAGTTGTTTCAAACGAGTGAAAAGAGCAGGTATAAAGGAAGGGTAAAAGGGTCAGTTATACAGTCCATTTCAGACCAATATTGTAGCGGTTTGTTTTTGACTTGCAGGTGGACTTTGAATATGGAATCTCCGACTGAAACATCGAGTAGTCTGGTGACCAGCCCCGGGCCGTCTATTGGCGGTTTGCATTGTGCATCCTCTTTGAGACGGACTAACTTTGAGCTGTTCGGACAAGTGCTAAATTCGGTTCAGACTCCATGTCATCATCTACGCGTACACGTTCTCTACCTTGTACATCTTACTTCCTGACACAGGAGATACTCCATCCTCTCCATATACTCGGTCTACATTATACATCTTCAACATAGATTGAAGACCAACCCCTGGTGCAGTAGCAAGACTAGAAGTCTCGGCGGCCGCGACGGGGTCCTTGCCCGCCTTGCTCGCTAAACCGGCTGCACGTCCATCCGGGATCTTGATAAATTCAAGTTTTCCGTCTCCCGAGCGTCCGTCGAAAATGTAATATCCCTTTCTCTCGAATTGGATGATATCACCCGATTTAAGCGTTTTCACGTTCGCATCCGACAGTGCCGCTTCGCGAAACTCGGTTACTGGTGGGACAAAGTCCTTCACGTCGTCTTCTTCCTCAAGCTTCTTTTTTGTAATCAGGTAATCATAATCCAGAAGGGTGACTTCGGTCACTGGATGGGCGTCCGTGGGTTGCGCGAGCCATGTTATCTTCTTCTTCGTTTTGCGGAAGTCGCCACCGAGGTTCAGCTCCATAACGAGGGAGGTTACTTCACCATCTTTTCCCACCACTTTTGAACGCACGAAGGCATTACCCCAATCCATTAAGGTGATCTGATGGAGCATGTTATTCAAAATCAATTCATAAGTTAGGACGGGCTTGCCTCCTCTTGATCTTCAAATGAAATAGCATCCTCCTGCTCGAGCAAGATCGTGGACGAGTAGACCGTTTGCTTCTCGCCAACCTCTGGATTCTTCTTATGGAGAGGCAGCGTCTTAACCTCGACTCCAGTAGGGCCGCCGCTGATTGTTATAGGGACGCTGAGAAAGTTCAACGTAAAGTTCTTGTACACACATGTGTGACGTACCATTTCTCTTTGATAATCGTCCAGAACCGGGGAGCAATTGGATCTATTATCTTCTTGTTGAGAGCCCAGATAGAATCCCATTCAAGAGAAACGAGGGACTGTGAGGGCCCCTGGGAAAGCATAAATTGCTTCAGTGCATCTATGGTCATGCCACGGCGACGAATCCCTGTTTTGAAAGTGAGCCTGATCAACGCAATGATTCTGTTACTCCTGACCTCGAACGGTGGGAAATCGTGGGTCATCCCACCCTCTGACGATTTTGTTATCAACGAACCAATGCAATTTCCGTTTGGACAATAGGGTATAGATGAAGTTCAACCGACTTGAGGCAGTGGTCAGATTGACAGACAGGGATATGGAAGAAATTCCCGGACCTGAAGTCCCAGATAGAGACAGGGCGCAGGCCTAATGCCTCAATCATCCAGTAATATTGAGCATTTCTCTCGCGATACTCCATAGTCCTCAGTGCGTGAGTGACGCCCTCGAGTGAATCGACGATGGGACATGCAAAGTCATAAGTGGGGTAGATCGTCCACTTCTCGCTATAAGAAATGAATAAATACATACACGCGCGGTAAAATGCACAAACAACTAACCCTGTACGATGGTGAGGAGTAATGTTGCATCGGTAGATGACCGGATCACGAAGAGTTTTATTCTGATCATCCACGCTGATTTTTGCACGCAGACACCACCGGATACCCTCTGGCGTGCCAGATTTCATTTCCGAAAAATGCTTCAGATTGTCCTCAACTGAGTCATCGCGATGTGCCGAAGGGATCCCCTTGCCCCGTTCATCGCGCATCTACCCGAATGTCAGCGACGATGAAAGACAGTGGGTAAGGTTTGTACTTGAGCCTGTTCCGTGTTGTCGGTATATGCCTTACCGGCTTCAATCATTTTGACCGCAAGTTCGTAGATCGGATCAAAATAGTCCGATGTGTGGCTTGTAGTGTTTCCTTTGATACCCATCAACTCTAAATCCTCTAGGATAGTCTGCTCGAACTCGGCCTAGTCCAAAAGTAAGCCGCAGACAGTCTGGTCAAATGTAGACTCGCACCCTCTCCTTGGTCGGATTCGTGTCATCGAATCGGATGATCATTTTTCCCTTGTACATTTGTGCAAAGTACTGGTTTAATACCGCAGCCTTAGCGTGACCAATGTGCAAGTACCCGCTGGGCTCGGGAGGAAAGCGGGTCACGACCTTGCCTTCTACGGCATTTTGAAGGCCCAGGGAAAAGCTTGCAGCAGTTTTTGTATTCCGCGCTTTGTTTGACTTGGCCGCTACGATACTAGCTAGAGCAGCCTGCGTGGATTCAAGGCTTTCCAGGTGAGAAAACCAGCGCAGGACATGAACGTGTTGGCCATTTTTGAGCAGACCCAGTATTTTGATAGATGCTAATAAAAAGGGACTTGAACACTCGCGACGATACCACAGGGTGACACGTACCTCTGATGGTTCCCCAGAGCATCCAATCTGCTGCCGTGATTTCGTAACCAACGAGGAATGTACGGTATGCGATGTGATCATCCAATGAGTCAAGAGCACTGAGAATATCGGAAACCGCCATTATCGTGGGCAGAGCCTTTGCTGATGCAAAGTATGTGGACACCTGGCGGCATGATCAGCTTCAATAGGTATCAGGAAGATATCAGTGAACCTTTGTACTCTCCCCATCTATACCTGTGATCTTGGCCAGGGTCGTGACTATCTCCTCTTCGGTCTCATATTTATCACCATCTAGATCCAGCGAAACACCTATCGTCGTCTCATCGAAGTTAAGCTCGGCCTTTTGAGTGTACGTCGCAATCGCGAGGGCAGCGTAAGGAAATGGGGATGCCTTTGTCGACAGCGTCAACGACATTCTGACGCCTAATCGTCGACTACGAGTCTTGCTGAGTGGCGATCTTATGTTCAAAAAAAAAAGGTGCAGGAGGTCTCCGACCAAGGATTTGTAGTGAATCTAGTGATGTGATCGCGGTTCTGATTACTTGATATGTTTACTCTCGATGACTCGATCAGCCGTGGCAGAGTCTCTTTAATCCCTCTATCGATTTTTTGCTGGTTTCTCATTCTTGTTTTACTCGCATATCCTAAAAAGCACCAGCCATGGGTTGCATGCTGTGAGTCGCAACCAATCCACTACAGAGACTACCTAAACGTTTCCTCTCAGCATCGATCCTTCTCAAAAGTACAAACCGTACACGCCTCTTAAACTAGTCGGCCGCACATGGCCAACCAAAACATTTGTCAAGGCTCCCATCTGGCTGTCCACCGATCTCCGTGATGGAAACCAAGCTCTCGCAAACCCCATGACGGGGGATCAAAAACTCACCTTCTTCAGACTGCTTGTAAAGTGCGGTTTCAAGGAGATAGAAATCGCATATCCAGCTGCCAGTGAAACCGATTTTGCCTTCGTTCGATACCTCGTCGAGCATGATGAGATTCCGGATGACGTATGGGTTCAGGTCTGCAAAACATCGGATCTGCCCTGTAGCTTGTATTAATCCTTGTTATGCCAGGTCTTGACGCCAGCTCGCGAGGATCTCATAAGACGAACGTTCGACGCTGTAGCAGGCGCGAAGCATGTTATCATTCACATGTATAACGCAACTTCTGCCATGTTCCGCAATGTCGTTTTCAAGAACTCAAAAGAACAAACGATCGATCTTGCAGTACACCATACTAGTCTAGTTCGCGAATTAACCAATCAGTATACAGCCTCTCATGGTACTACGTTCCGGTACGAATACAGCCCAGAAACGTTCTCCCAGACGGAAGTCGAGTTCTCGGTGGCCATCTGTGAGGCGGTCAAGACTGCTTGGGGAAAAGCTGGCACCGGCAATCAGCGAATAATCTTCAATCTACCCGCAACTGTGGAGGTGGGGCCACCCAACCACTATGCAGATCAGGCAAGTCACCCACTGTACCTTTCAATCTGAATTGCTTTGACGCTCTACACAGATTGAATATTTCTGCACTAACATCTCAGAACGCGAAAGAATAATCGTCAGCTTGCACCCCCATAATGACCGGGGAACCGGTATTGCGGCTGCCGAGCTTGCCGTTCTTGCAGGCGCTGATCGAATAGAAGGCTGCTTGTTCGGCAACGGCGAACGGACGGGAAACGTTGACATTGTCAACCTTGCACTCAATCTCTACACTCAAGGCATCCACCCTCACTTGGATTTCAGTGATATCCAGAGCATCATCGATATCGTCACGCAATGCAATGATCTTCCGGTCCATCCCCGACACCCCTATGCTGGCGAATTGGTTTTCACTGCATTCTCTGGTTCACACCAAGATGCCATCAAAAAAGGTTTCGAGGATCAGGCACGACGCCATGCTCAAAACCTCGCACATGGCGAGGCACAAATCTGGGACATGCCTTATCTGCCACTCGATCCCGCTGATCTCGGATGCAGCTATGAGGCTGTCATCCGTGTTAATTCGCAGTCTGGAAAAGGAGGTATTGCCTACCTCGTTAAACAGAATCTCAATCTCGACCTCCCCCGCAAGCTGCAGGTCGCCTTTTACCAGATTATTCAAGCCATCTCAGATCGCGAGGCAAGAGAGATGACAGTAGGGGACATTACGAGTACTTTCCGCAGCACATATCACTTTGGAGGGCCGAAGTACGAGGGAAGATTGGCACTCAGAACATTTTCTATCGCTGCCGAGCCATCATCGGGACCTTCTGACACTGATGGGGCCGCAGACGAACGCCGCCGGTTTGACGGTGCGTTGTCTGTTGATGGCATGCTTCGAGTCATACGAGGAGACGGAAACGGACCGATCTCCGCCTTGCTCGACGCCCTCCGCAGCCATCTTGACATCGACCTGACTTTGCGCGAGTATTCCGAACATACCATTGGTGAAGGCCAGACTGCCAAAGCTGCCTCGTACATAGAGCTTGTCGCCTCTACAAACGACATCAAGGAGACACGCAGTGCCTCGCAGTCGTGGTGGGGTGTCGGCGTCGATTCCGACATCGCTGCCGCTGGTTTACGTGCGGTTCTCAGCGCAGTAAACAGCGCCATCGGTGACCGCCCCTTGCCCGAGCTGAAACTGAGCATCGGTTTCGACTCGACGACAGGCCAAGCGGACGTGGCGAATGCGATCGTTAATTCATTGAAGTTACAACTCCCTCGCAGGCTCCAAGTTGCGTTCTTCGAAGTTGTACAACGTGCTGCCCGGGACTCGGGTGGACAAGTATCCTATGAAGACTTGATCAAGTTATTCGAAGAGAGATATGGCTACGAGATCACTAGGTCATATCGTTTCGAGCTACAATCGTTCGACTTTGCAAAGTCAAACGTCGCTGGGCGTCGTCAAATTACGGCGGAGTTGCTTGTGGACGGCGAGTTGCAGAGTGTTTCTGGAGAAGGCAACGGGCCATTGTCTGCTGCTCTGGCTGCGTTGCAAACACAAATCCGAGGCACTCTTTCGATCAGGGAGTATATCGAGCATTCGATAGGCGAGGGTGCCGATGTGAAGGCAGTCTCTTTCGTGGAGTTGGTTTATGAAGTTGAGGGGAGGAATAAGGAGTCTGCCTGGGGTGTGGGCAGCGACTCTGACATTACCGTGTCGGGCCTACAGGCAGTCATGAAAGCCGCGAGTAGCCTGAACGTCGTGGACAAGAGTGTTGTAGCAGAATGAGAAGGTCACGGTGTAGGATATTTCTTGCGTTAGTAGTATGTCACACAATGTCACGCCGCTGGAGAACGAACGCGGCCATTCTCGACGAGCTCGATTCCTAGCCTCATTCAACGCTGAATGTCCAGCAAGCACCATGTCCAACTCAACTCCACGCTCGCCAATGCGTCCATCCTCATCACGATACGTCCAGCCGGCCAGTCTCTCAGGCTCACAGCCATTCCTCAGTATCCTTAATCCAATGAGTCGAACCTATCAGGGGTACACGCAGGCAAACCAGTCTCCCGTGATGGAAGAAGAGAACGAGAGCGAGATTACAGAAGAACGAGACATTGAAGCCGGCCACGCGATTCTGCGGTCCACCTCCCGTGCCAGGAACGCCTCCATCAAGACGCAAGGAAAACGCAAGGTCTCATGGGAGACCAGCGGCGACGTCTCGGAGATGAGTCCTCTACGACCAAATATACGCAGCGAAGACAGGTCGTACGAGCAGGACACGTCCGACGACGAGGTCCCGCAGAGCTTTATGATCGAGGCCTCCCGTTCGCCACGCAAGCCTTTACCGTCCAGTGCCAGTAGTCCAAATAGGGAAAGGTTTCGTTCACAGCCGTTGCACTCGACCTCTGCGAGGTCCCTCCCCCGAGAAAATTATCCTTCGCTCCCAGTATCAATACCCCCTCGACCGTCCGAGCTGGATGTCGATGTGCCACAGCAACCCCCTCCAGACCAGCCAACTTCCCCAAAGCCTCTACGCGGCCTAGATGCTTACGAACGTGCTCTTTGGAATTGGGTCAACGTCTACAATCTCGATGCATTCTTGCAAGAAATATATCTTTACTATGAAGGGAAAGGAATCTATTCAATAGCCCTTGCTCGGGGGCTCAACATTCTGTCAGCAGTTTTCTTGTATTCTGCATGTCGGGGCTGACGCTGAGCACGCAGCACAGTCGGGTTTGTCATCGCCTTCTCGACGTTCTTGCTAGGGTGCATCGATTACAACCGCATAACCCGCGATAAAGTCACCCGTCTTTCTGATGCTGTCGTTGATCGTTGTGTTGCCAAGTCCGTTTCCCCGCATCACAGGTACACGACTCTTCTGATCCAATAATCTAGGTTCTCCGGCGTCACCTTACTATTCCTCTTGCTCTTTACTGCCTTTTATGTCTGGCAAATCATATCATTCGCATTTGAAGTCATGCGCCTACTGGATATGTATCGCTTCTACACTCATTTACTCCATATACCAGACGTGAATTTCCCACCCTCTCTATCATCCATTGCGCTTATCGTCCTATTTATCTATCCAGGCTGATATTCAGACGATCTCATGGCCTGAAGTGGTTCGTCGGATAGGTGCCATTCGTGAGGATAATCCCATCACGGCGATCTCTTCAGCCGCCAACCATCATGCTGCAACGCCTGCCACGGCATCTCTTGACGCACACGACATTGCAAACCGTATCATGCGTCAAGAGAACTATTTAATCGCGCTATTTAACAAGGAATTATTGGACCTTCGCGTGCCATTACCCCCTGCATTGAAGAAGATCCTACATCGAGCTGGTGACGAGGGCAAAGGGAGAACTCTCACGAAAGTGCTAGAGTGGAATCTCAGGTTCTGCTTGATGGAGTATCTTTTCGACTCCCGAGGAAGGGTCAGGAAGGTGTTCCTGAAGAATAAAAATCGTGCCGTCCTGATTGAGGGGTATGTCTCTCCATGCACGGTTCTTGCATTCTTGACGACTCAAGTGCCTGTAGTCTGCGGCGGCGATTCATCTTTATGGGCATATTGAATGCGGTGTTCGCACCTTTCATCGTCTTATACATGATCATGTATTCATTCTTCCGGTACTTCGACGTACGTGTCCCCAAGTGAAGCTCTACGGGAAATTTGACTCACCTTTCCGGGTAGGAATATCGCAATAATCCTTCTTCGATTGGTAGTCGACGTTATACGCCATTCGCACAATGGAAGTTCCGCGAATTCAACGAGCTGTCTCACTTATTTACTCGTAGACTGGATGAGTCCTACCCCTTGGCCAACATATACATTGGTCAATTCCCGAACGAGAAACTAGCAATTATCATGCGGTAAGTGTGCCTTTCAAGATGTCCCCACTTGTTTATCTTCGTCCTACCAGCTTTGTTGCATTTATTGCGGGGTCATACGCCGCTGTGCTTGTCCTCGTATCTGTTCTTGATCCCGAGTTGGCCATTCACCTTGAGGTCACGCCACATCGGACAGTCTTCTTCTACATCACAGTGTTCGCTTCCATACTTGGTGTCGCGCGGGGAATGATACCGGAAGAAAATAGAGTTTTTGACCCGGAACTACTCATGACTGAAGTCATTCAGTATACACACTACATGCCGGATGAATGGAAGGACCAACTTCACTCAAAGCAGGTCAACTGAGCGGATTCACTTTGTGTGTAATTTTTAATTGACCACAGTTGTTGTCAGGTCCATCAAGAGTTCGGAGAGCTATTCATGGTCAAGGTTGTTCTTTTCTTACAGGAGATGGTTTCTGTAATTACGACGCCATTCGTGCTATGGTTCTCTCTTCCACCTTGTGCACCTGCCATCATCGACTTCTTCCACGACTTTACGGTATGGGTTCCTGGTCGTGGATATATCTGCAGTTTTGCAGAGTTCGACTTCAAGAGGCACGGCAATGTCAAGGTCCGTACGCTTGTACGCTACGAGCACGGCATGAGACTAACAAGTTTCGCTCAGTTTGGCGCACCAACTAAAATTCAAGATGAAAGGATGCTCTCTCGGGAGGGGAAGATGGAGAAGAGTTTTCTGAACTTTAAGGCTGCAAATCCAGATTGGAATCCCTCTGATCCCACTGGTTCTCTTTACCTGAGTCGTATTGCAGACATAAGTGCTCGTCGGCGTGGCCTCACCGCTTCTAGAGCTGGTCTAGACAACACGATCCTGCAAAACGATGGCAAGAAAGATCTCACGGAGCGCGCGCAGGAATACGATCGCGCACTCCGACAAAGCCAACACGTGGCCTTTCGACGGAGACACGTTGGTGGGGGAAGTGTAGTCGCTGGTGGAGGTGGGGTCGCAGGCTCCACGACCTGGCAGTCGACTATGGCTACGTCTTCTCTGGGTGGTCAGGGTATTGGGATGGCTCAGACAGCCGTGCTTGGTGACTCGCAAGGGAGTGTCCTGCCTCCCTCGCCACTGTCCCCTATGCAAGACAAAGGTCGTGCTGTTGACGGTGGGGTGGATAGCGCATTGGGAGACTCGTATGTGGATGGTGATGCCAATGGAACAAAGCCATTCGAGCCGCAACAGGAAGGTATCAATGATGACGAGGTACTAGAGGATGGTGGCGTCCTCGGACTGCTGGCGCAGATTTATGCTATGAAGGGGCCGCGAGGGCCCGTTCCTGCTATGTAGAATGGTCGGTGCACAAAGAGTGTCCTGGATGTTGATATTGATACAGAGCGTCATCGCATACACTTTGCCTCGTCTCGCGCAAACGTACATCAAGTCAGTGTCGTGTTGTTCAGATCAATAGACGGAAGAAATTGGCACCGCTCAACGAGCGCTTTTTCTCTTTCTCTCCAGAATCTCTTGAACACGCTGAACTTTCCCCTTGTTCCCTTGACCAGGAACGATCTCGCGATCCGTGCGGGTGCCAATACGGATGTCCGTTGCGATCCGAGATACGCCGTTGGTATGAACAGCGGCATGACAATCGTAGACGGCCTTGGTGACCTCTGACCACGGACCCTCTAGAACCTAGTTAGTGGCATGCCGATCGTACGGACTTGGACACAAGCCTAAGTTGGTACCGTAGCCGCTACAGAGGAACAAGTCTTCAACAAGGGACTTCCTCAGACTTGGTGGGACGCGTACTTACTGCATCTGCACGAAATGAAGTCAAGGACACGTCAGAAAATGCGACGCAGACAGACCTCAAACTTGAGCCCGGACATTTCGAGTATGTTGTGACACACTGCGATGTGTTCGGCAACCTGTGGGACGGTGATTGTTGGATGGATCCCTTGAGAGGTAGCATACGCCTACGGATGGTTCATTTGTTCCCACTGGGACCAGGCAAAAGTCTAGTGGGTGTGTGAGCACGTCGATGGCATTCTGATGTTGGCAAGGACCGTTACCTGCGACTGCGTAGAGCTCTTGGCCAGCGTCGGACATGTTGGTTATGATCACAGATCAGAGTAGAGTGGGGATTCCTCTCGGTTCGGACTTTCACCAGCCACCCAGCTTCAGCTCATCGTCCGCCATGCCCTCCACATCCCTCCAGTCAAGAATCCAGGCGTTCGAGGCACTCTCGTCCTCGTCGTCCACAACGATACCCTCCACAACACCCTCGCTGTCGACGCCAACAGCAAATAACCGCACGTCTTCGTCCAATCTTCTCGAATCCCCAATCTCCCCCACCGCCAGCGCATTCCATCCTATCACTCCATTTGTGGCTCCGACCTCCACCAGATCGCGTTCACCATCACCATCCACACCGAGTCTCGCCGGTCAGACTTCTTTAATCGACTTGAAGGACTGGATTGTCGAGGATGGCCCAGTTGAGCGGCCCTCTGCGTTTCGTCATACACTCACCAGCAAGCTAAACGGCATTCGTGAGTCGAGCAACACTCCTTCTCCCTCAAGACAGCCCACTCCAACTCATGGCGTTTCTAATTCACCAACACCCCTCATCAACTTCCAATCATCCCTAAAGCCACGCCCCCCCCTTCCCCCGCGAAAACCATCTTTCAATACTGCCGATCGTGACTCCACTCAACGTTCAGTATCCGCAGGTAGCGAAACCGGCGCTACTTTACGCCCTCCAGGTCGCTCGGACTCCCTGACAATTGAACACACCTACCCACCAGGTGCACACAAGTTTGGCGCAGGTCGTGTGGGACATGCTTCCGCATCCTCCATTTCATCTTTCCACTCTGTCTCTCTCTCATCGGATGGGACCAATGTTGAAGTCCATAGTCCCAAAATGAGCCCCAAACCACCCTCGTTCACTTTCGAAGCGGATGGCAGCGCTACAGATCTTGACACCGCAAGCATCACAGAATCGTTCGAGAATGTTTCGGTTCCATCTGCAGCCAGTCCCTCCACACCCATCTCCTTTGACTGGGAACAAGCTATCGGCAAGTCAAAGGCTCCCCCCAAGCTCGAGAGGCCCGGTCTGCCCAATCGACCAAGTACAAAGACTGCGCCGTTCGTTTCACCCAAACCACTCGCTCGCTCGGTTTCGTCGTCGTCCTCTTCGACTGCAACCAGTACCAAAACGCGCCGCCCTCCGCCACCACCACCACCTTATCAACCACGCTCCCGACCCTCTTCCTCGCGAGCGTCGGTCGTGTCCACCTCTGCATCTACATCTGACAGATCCTCTATCCTTAGTAACGCCACTACTACATCGCGGACGAGTATCAGCACGCGGAACAGCGCACATTTTGGAGGTGGTGTAAAGTCTTCACCTCTCCTCAGGCCGGCCCCGGTCCCTCCCGCTGCCCGATCGCGATACGAGTCTCTCTTCGACAGTGCTGTGCAAGGTCGACGAAAAGCGGAGAAGAAGGCACGGAAAGTCAAACTACTCGCGCCACCGCCCCTCCCTGCCAAGAAAGGCGGACAGGCAGCTGGATGGCGAGATTTATCGGTAGCCTCGATCACCAATCCAGAAACCCATCCCGTCTTGTCTTCGGAAAAAGCGCCTGATAAAAGTGACAGCGAAGAAGAGGAGGAAGAGGCTCTAGTCGCCCCAGACTCGGAGAGGCTGAGCGGACGAATCATCAAGTACATATGGAGTGCCTCGCGCCTCGATCGCAAAAAGCTGAGGAGTATATGGTAAGAGCATAGATTGCCGTCGTCTGGTGGGTCTCAGGTGGATGTCATGTTTGCAGGAACGACTGCGATCCCCAGCATACTGGATTCATTTACCGTGACGCGTTCGTCAAAGCCATGTGGTGGATCGACGAAGAACTTCGGAGGGCCCAGCTGGCACGACGTACTTCGGCCCTCACTGCCGCCTCATCACAGCGCATCCCTCATCGCCCACTGCCACCTCCTAGACCACAGGATACAACACGGTTGTTGATATAAGTAAGGGAGACGCCTTTCGATTTCATGGGATTGTGATACTTGGTTTCTGAATATCCTTCGACACATAATGCATCGTACCGTTTCTACTGTTCTCAAGGAATATATTCCTATTCCCTGGTCACGCACTCCACCAATTTCGGGTATTCTGGAGCATGGGGTACATGATCTGTCGTGTTGTGTTGCAGGGATTGCAACGTACATTGAGAATAATATTGATAACACATTGATTTCACACCTCCGGACTCCCTTCTCTATCCTTCTCGTCCCACATTTTAAACAGCGTCTGCCCGAGGGATTTACCCAGAGCGTAAGCTAGAGGGACAGGGACAGCATTACCGATCTGGCGAAGTTGCTAGGCAAAGTCGATCTTAAGCAAAGCGGAATGAAGTACAAAAACGGACACATACGTCTGCTACCATCTTCGCGGGGGCATCGTTAGCGGACAAGAATTCATAGTGGTCGGGGAATCCTTGCGCTCGAGCACACTCCCGAACGCTGAGAATCCGTTTTTGCTAAGAGCCTTTGTGTCACCTGTCTGCTTTTTCCAACAGGCAGAGCACTCACGGACGGGTGGAGGACCGTACCACCCTTGTTATTTGGTGCGACGGTGGTCAACGCAGTTGCAAACACATGGTCAGCATCTAGGCGCTTATAAAGAGCTGCGAGGAAATGGAGCAGAAGCAGTGACTGAGACGTTCGACACATACATGCATACTTCGTCTCTGCCTGCTTTCGTTTTGTAAGTTCCATCCGCAGCTTTGCCGGCAGACCTTCATAGCATTGGCGTGAACATCTCCTTAAGGGTATATCCATCGACTTACTGAATTGATTTGCTCCAGGGACAAGCGGTACGGCACAAACGCTGGAAAATTGAACAACGATCAGTGGAGCCTGTGAACGTCGAGTATTTACCGTTCTGCTACGTTGGGACGCCATCGCCTTGTGTAATGATATTTCAAGACTTGATTGGTGTTTCCGTCTCGGCGTTGGCGCATCCACTTTTGATATCGTGACAATGGTTCGGAGCTATATTTGCGAGGTTGTGAGAAGCCAACATAGGGAGGCTTGGGAACTTCGAGGGGGCAAAAGGCTGGTATCTTAAGGACATCCTTGCGCTCTCGGGCTTCCCTCTTGTCCTCTGCTGTCGGCTTCATGGTGACATGGGGATCAATCCTGGATACCAAAACTCTCAATCACGGACAATCTACGTGAGCAAAAGTACAGACCAGTCAAAAGGAGGCTAGTGACAACACCGTTAATGTGAGAACAACCTGCAGACCACATTCCTCAATGAACACATGCCAAGTCTCCGATTGCTTCGTTAATAGTGACAAAATGTAGTGGCGCGGACCGATCGTCATCTAAACCGCCCTCGCACTTGTTCCGTATGGTGGGAAGTAAAACGGTGCCAGTTGGCAGTCCGGCACGAATCAATTTTATTGGAGAGCAATGTGTTGGAATTGGCCATTCAGGCATCAATACGTCAC
>JBBPLK010000001.1:285567-312456 GCA_038089735.1 Exsudoporus frostii
GTCCCTACCCCTTCTTCTGCTAAATCACATCCCAAACCTACATCAGGCCTCCCGAGCGATCATGACACGGCAGAAGGCGAGGCTGACCGTCCCGCCTTCCCAGGATCCTCTCCGATACCCACTATGACCCCCACTCCTGACGAGGGCTGGTTCTCCGACATGTCTAACCTCGTCTCCAACTCCAAGTGGTTCTTCGTCGCTATCAGTGCTGTGATCCTCTTTGCTGTTGGTGCTGGCATCTTCTTCTGGAGGAGACGTGCAAGACGCCACGCCGCATATTCATCCATTGTGGATGGCGACCTTCCGATGAATTCCCTTTCTGGAGGCGGCGCACGCCCGAGACCAAGGGCAAAGGAGTTGTATGATGCGTTTGGGGAGGTATCTGATGACGACGAAGACGCAGACGAGCAGACTATGCTCCATCCTGGCCGATCCTTCGATGACCATCAAGAGGCGGGGCTGGGTTTTCATTCCGAATTTTTGAATGACGATGACCCTGCCTCCGCGGAGCCAACGCCGAGGTATCAAGATGATCCTCAATTGCGCGAGGGGGGACCAGCAAGCCCCGGGAGTGGTAGTGGGTCTAGTTGGGAACACGCTTCACAGGAACACTCAGGATAGTGCGACATCTTATATTTATGAGCATATTTCTGCATATATCAACCGGAGAGAATGACTACAAATTGACGGTACAATCGACAACACGACATAGAAGCAGGAAAGGAATTAGATATTTCTCAGACATTGATGAAACGCAATTTTGACCCATTTGCCACGCGCGCCCAAACGTCTATGGATTCGTACTACACATGCAGAGAGTGAACAGCGTGCAGTGTGAGACAGGGAACTTGAACTTACCTCAGCGATGGTATCATTGAGCTGCGCTTCAGTGTGCCCAGCACCCAACACCCTGGATCGCACGTCAATGAGAGCCAGCTCTCCGTCGTTATCGTCTTCGCTCGAGTCGACATCCATGTCGCGTTCGCCCCCAGGTCCTTTGCCCAACTTGCGCTGTCTCTTTCTTCGCTTGCCGCCACGTTCCCCAGCCATGTTCTTGATAAGTCGGAAGATCTGGCTGATGACCGATCGGTCAGGTTCATACTCCTTATCTTCATCATCTTCGAGACTCTCCTTGCTGCACTCCATCAGACGCAGAGCCTCGTCGACGTCACCATGCTCCACAATGTCTGCGAATCGGAGACGCGCAAGTGCTTGAGCAAGGCGAAGCACGCCAAGCAACGTACGCGCTGATGTATAAGTATGTGATTTCTTCTGGGCTGTCTCCTCTTTCGAGAGCTTGCGCAAACGCACGTAAGAGTCTACGATATAATTCGAGACTGTAGGCGGGACGACAGGGCGCTTGAGGCGTGCCTGTGCAATGTAATGTCTATTTCCGTGCATCAGCAGTGTCGACATGTATGATGGAACGACCTCATCAACGCTGACCTCATCAAGGAAGGATCAACGACGTCGTACTCAAGTTTGGGGTGAGTGTTGTGCATGTGGACGTGCGTGACGTGCTGAGCCAACCGCTCGTCATCTTCGCGCGTTGGCTTGTCAAGAATCAAGAAGAGGAGGTCAAAACGTGACAGAAGCGCTGCAGGCAAGTTGATGTTTTCCACAGGAGACACTTTCGGGTTGTAGCGTCCATAGAGTGGATTCGCAGCGGCGAGAATAGATGTTCGAGCGTTGAGAGTGGTAGAGATACCGGCTTTGGAGATTGAAATCGTTTGTTGTTCCATCACTTCATGGATGGCGGTTCGATCAGCTTCTTCCATTTTGTCAAACTCATCGATGCAACAGATGCCATTGTCAGCCAACACAAGAGCACCCCCCTCTGGACCCGTTCTTATCAGTACGTAGACCATCTATCAAGGGGAAGTCACCTACCAAGAACCATTTCATCCGTGACCGGGTCTCGCATAACAGCAGCCGTGAGACCGACGCCGGAAGAACCCTTGCCTGTGGTATACACACCGCGTGGGGCAACCTTTGAAATATATTTAAGCAGTTGTGACTTGGCAACACCGGGGTCGCCCATGAGACAGATGTTAATGTCGCCACGAATCTTCATTCCATCACCCATGGTTTTCGTGACACCCCCTACCAGTAACAGGAGGAGTGCCTTCTTCACGTCTTGGTGCCCATAAATCTCTGGAGCAATACTTTGGGCGAGCTTGTTATACAACGCAGGGTCACGCTGCATATTAGCGATCTGTGCCTGTATCTGCGGTGTCATCTCCATGTCGCTGTATTGCTTCTTCAGTTGATGGATATGTTGCACTTCCAGGTATGTATCGGTGAGCAACCCTGCTCGAATGGCTTGGTATCCAGTGTATGGTATAGGAAGGAAAATGCCTCCAAGATGGACCACATCTCCAGGATTCATCATGCGAACTAGATTTCCGTTCAAGTGAACTGTCATGGATCTAGGAATATGACCGACTGGAACTTGATCCGCCTGTAAAATTTTGAGCAAAAATGAAAGGACCTGAGGAGGGGGACAAACCATTTCCTGAATTTTGACTTCCTGGAACGGGCTGAAGCGACAAGCGCGCGTCTGCATGTGTAGAGACCCACGGATGCCGTTCTTTTTGCACTCATTCTCGTTTTGACAGTCTGTGATTGGGGAAAATGTCTTGCTCGAGATTTGTTGAAACGTTTCTGATCCACACATGTCACAGGTGTAGGCGTTTACGAGAAGGAGAGGCTTGACTTCTGAAACGCGAGTGACAATTCCGCGAACAGTAATCAGTCGTCCCAGGTGAGTGCCCTTGACATCACGGACTGCCAGCGCAATGTCAGATCGCAGAGGCTGAAAGTATAGATTACTAAAGTGACAATTAGTGTGATGCACGCCATATGGTGGCGATGACACGTACTACCGCCGCAAGAGATGGTCGGGAAAACCTTCCTGAACTCCCTCTGTTCGCTCGTTCCGCTCACGTCGCTGGTGCAGGATAACATCGATAACCTCATCATGTTCACTTATATCCCTGGTTGGAGTTGGAACAAGCTTGTCGATGGCTTCGCAGAATAATTGGGCATAGCGCCGGGTATTATTTTGGATACGAGCCACAAGTTCGGCAACGGTCTTCTCGTGCTGAAGTGGGAGATAATGTAAGGTACGTGGACCATAGATGAAAGCTCAAATTCTCACCTGATGGATGTCTTCGAGGTCAATGGTGAGCATCTGCTGCTCACGGTTTGCTACTCGTTGCTGAATGCCAGACATCAAAATGGGGTGAGATTTTGGTCGAAGGAAAGCATACCAGCTGCTGCATATACTTGAGTCCCTTTGTCCTGGAATTATTTTGATCCTCATCTTCGTCATCGTTTAGTGCAATATTTGCGAAATCTCGATCTAAGTCCTTGTCATGGTTGACATATGTTGAAAGGAAATTCCGTATTTTATCTGTGACGGATGAGTACACGGTGAACACCAATAAGGATTCACGCACCCAACTCATCGTCATAATTGACATTTATCTTGACGACTGGCAGAGACATGCTAGTAGTGATTGTGGTTCGTATGCACGTCGCGTACTGCACTAGCACGCGTCCGTCACATAATAGTCACATCGTCACGCTGTGTTTTCGGTCACGTGAGCTTTACGCAACGCGTTTGGGCAAATACCCTCTCAATTACTTTGCTATATCTACAGAATATGTAGGTCATGCTACGCTATATTACATCCCCATCGGTACCACTGTGCACAGATGATAGTCCAGTGCGAGTCGAGTGTGACGTCTCCCTTACGCGGGGATACAATCAAGCAGGCTGTATCCTCTCGCGTCGCCAACATTCCAACTTTCAAGGGTGAACATCATCAGTGGAGATTGGATGACCTTATGCTCCTCCCTCGACCAGGCTACATGGACATCTCTCAAATTACCCAAAATGGGATCCAGTTTCTCCAGGAACCTGTGGAATGCCAGTCGGTCACAGCGAAAGTCGGTTGGATCGACATCTTGCAACAACGTGCACTGATGCGCAAACGACACAATGTCACATTAATTTTACACTCGGAATAAAGAACACACACCTCTTTCCCAGATAGAGACACAATAAGTTCGCTGCCTTTCCCGTCTTGAAGTTGGATATACAGGCAGTAAAACCACTTGGAATGCGTTTCCATCATGTCATCACAACGTGGGCACCGTTTGAAGCAAGGCGGGGGACTAAGAATGCGATAAAAGCTGAAAGTACCCGAAAACCCAGAACACTCACCCTGATCCGCATTTGGTGCATCGTAAGACAGACGCATCCTCCAGAGAGAAGGGAAAGAAGTCCATGGCGCGAGCTAAAACTCTAAACGTGCTTGGAGCAGGCCTCGTGAGTACCTCTTGCAAAGTGATGTTGTCTAAAATAGTCGACGATTGTCTGAGCAGTCCATGGGTCTCTCCATGCGACCCATTTGGCAACGTGGTCAGAACATTCAACATATTTTCTCTTTTCCATTTTTCCTTGTTCCTACATGGATAAATGAGCAGATCCAGATGAATCATTAAGAATATACAGACTCCTGCAACGTTTGGGCACGGTGGCTTGACGAGTCATGTAAGGAGTCGATAAGTGTATCCCCCCCACCCAAGCACCCGTGCATACCACCAGATACATTCAAGCGTTTGATACGCAGATTGTGGATGATGTACATGGAACCAGGCCTGAGGTCCAATGAAATCTTGGCTTGAGTGTCGTCCAACTTTATCTTCACCACGCGATGTTGGAGATTGTACGCCCAATCGGCCATTGAGACAGTAGCTGGCAAGTCAGGGTTGTATGTGTAGTCGGTGACATATATAAAATGCCCGTCCCGTGAGTTGAGGTCGGAGTGGAGCAGCTAACGGGAATAGGTGGGCATGCAAGTAGTTGTTGAAGAAGTGGAATACCTCGACAATGCAAGTGAGGAAGCTCGTGCTCCCTTCCACATCTTGAAGAAGCATTTCCGGGAAAATGTGCAATGAGGCTGACCCCGATGTAAGGCTGGATTTATTCAATGCAAAGTCTTTTTTTCTCCTGAAGTGGGGGTCAGTTTGTTCTAACATCATGACGTGAAATACTGACACTAGAAGAGCTCTGAGATGTGGCTGCACTTCGAGGTTCGTCTCATCTAGTTGAGTAACCTTTTCCGCGAGCTGCATTGTGCCTTCCATTTGATGGCTAGGATTCCACCTCGCCCGAACATTGTGCAAGTACCAATACTCGCCATGATTCATCATCTTTGCGACGTTCCTTGCGTTGTCCCACATATCGCACTGCAAAACGCAGTCGGACAGCTCAGGTGGACACCAAGTGGCCTGCACGGAACGAACCAAAGCGCTGCTCGTGTAGTCTGTGACGTAAACAGTGGTAGCACCACCGTGGTTATTGAATTTTTGTAGGACCTTCCAACAAAAGAATGAGAATGGCTCAACTAGGGTATTATTTACTCACCTCGACAGTGCAATTGAAAAAACCCCTAGGAGGGAGATCGGGAGAGGCTTCAGAAATCAGCAGATGCTGTTTGGGCGGAGTTCCTGAGAACTCCACTGTAGATACATTCTGCCCCTCAAGTCCCTGCCTAGCCTTCCACCACTCTCCAATTTGCCGGCAATATTCAAGTTCATTGCTATCCCGTAATGGTTCCCAGTATGGAGAGAATTCGTAACCCATCCCATGGTCGATTTGTTCTTTCTCCGGAGCATTCCCTTTGTTAGGAGATTGTATAGAATGTTCGAGTGGATCGTAAACAGCCCAGCGCAACTTGTCACCGTAGCCTGTAGTTGTTACGGCGTCGTTGAACACGACAACCTATGGTGTGGAATATCATTGCAAATCAGCGCAATTAACTTATATGACAATGTCATTGTCGAACCTTAAGCTTACGCAGAATAACAATGTCATCCTTCCGCACTTGTGGCAACCACTCCAGATACTTGTTTTGAAAACAGTTTACTCTGATATCCTGTTGTGGCAAATCGACTGTGGACGAATCGATGAGGGTAAACGAGCGACTCCACTCTAGAAGAAATGGTATTATCCTCGCCAGTTACACAAAATGTATGGTTGACCAACCATTTGTCCTCGTCTTCCTCTCCGGGGTCACAGAGGTCACGATTCCGACGACATTGATGGAGTGACCTTCTTGAAGGTCATTGAGGGCAGTGAAAGTGTCCCCCTAACATGTAGGGGAAATTAACATCCAGTAACATGATTATCAAGTGACGGACCCTTTGTGTAAGAACACCTGCCTTTAGTTGGAGGGCTGGGACACCGGCTTCTCCAGGGACGGCCATCGTGTTGCCATGGTTGTCTTCCCGGGAAAGAGCAATCACGCAGTCCTCTTGAATAAAGGCTTCTCCGTTGGTGTGCCCACTAACCTGACGGGACTTCGGATGGCTATCAGATACAGTGGTGAAAGAACAATCAACCGAAGTTTGGGGTTGTTCGTGGCAAGGCGTGGCGACGTCAGCTGGAGGTGGTCCGTCTGTGTCATTTGCTAGTTGGTTAGAGCCTAGTGTCGACTCCTTCTCCTTGTGCAATCTTCGTTTCTTTCGTGCTTTCGATTTCGAGGAGCGACCGGGCCTTGCTGTGCTAGGCTGCTGAGCCGGTCGCGTCGACTGAGCAGTAACCGTGCCGTCCGCGATTGCAATCAACGGCGGGGAAGGTCGATCCACCCGAACCCCTTCCCCATGACGACTGGTGACGTCTCTCTGCGAGATCGGCATGGGTGGACACGTTATTGTCGGGACGGGACCGTGACGGATCTCAGACGCGCCAGTGACAGTGTGAATCATGCCGGGGTTGTACCATTCGTCTGTGTTGCCTATACAGACATTAGTTTACAGTTGCCAGTCTCGTTGTGGAGGCACTTACCCACCCATGTGTCAACGACTTTACCTGTATTAGCGCCACTCAAATACTTTAAGATGACACCATCGGGAAACCGGAGGATGATCGGACAGGAATGCGGGGCGCTGGATTCGTTGCGCTGATCAACCCTCATCCCTTTGAGAGCAAGACAGACGCGTTCATGTGGTCGAAATGCAATACTATCTTTGTGAGGTATCTCCAGTTCGAAGCGGTAGAGAGCAGCCTCTTCCACAACCTCAAGATTAATGCGGTGTAACCTATTCCGGGGCGGCCATATCATGAAGACCTTGCCTTCAATGTACCCCGAATCGTCGTCCTTGGAGTGCAAGAGCTCCTGGAGGTTTCGCCTGCGCGAGAAGTAATGCTGCGAGTATATACAAGGTCTGCTTGAGGCGTCACCTCCTTGCAGGTTCATCGTAGTCGAGGGACAGACTTGAACGTGGCCCCCGAATACCCGTCCTTTGGTGTTGTATCACTGGAAGTCCCAGTGGCACCTCACAAATCATGTCCGACTCGCTACCACTCTCAGCTCTGTACGCGAGAGCCTTGAACAAGGCCGCCAGTGCTTCCAGTTTACCTATCATCAACGACGAAACTCAGGCATGCATCGAGCTAACCAGCGATTGTATTTGGCTGATACGACCACCTCCAGGAACTCATCCAAGACATTCTGTCCGATCTCATTCAGCTGACCTCCCGAATCGCCAGTCTATCATTGTTCAGCCCAAATGAAATACTCGACGACATCTCCACGTCAGATCTCGTGTATCTGTCTCTCCCATTTATCCATGCAGAGGTGCAGAACCGGGTCAGAACCACCGAGAGGGATGATCGCATGGATAACCTGACACACGTTCAGGTGAGTCCAAGAACTAGCGGACTATAAGCACGTTGCCGATACCACTACTAGCGTCAACTGAACATGTATGTTTCCAGCCTTGAAACATACGACATCGTACCAGAGACCGAGCGTGTCTTGCATGGTCAGCAACCGCCCTCCATCACAGATGCCGCGAAGCGCAGGGAGGTCAAAATCAGACGATACAAGGCCGAGAAGGATCTCCGAACTCACATAGAAGTAATTGGGAAACGTCGGCGACAGCTGGTTTCTGAGGACCGCTCGTTCAGCGACTGCGACCTCGTAGCATCTTTGCTTCTCCCTTCGGAAGACGATCCTGAAGATTCTGAAACTGAGAATGTCGTCAGAGATTCTACATTGCTTCTTCTCAGACTCTTCTACGCCCAGGCGTGTGCACAACTTGAGGGTGTGGATCAAGAGATCCGGTTACTGCGAAATGCTCCGCCCCCGCCCGCACTACCGAAGCCACCAGCGGACGAACGACGAGACAAAACAAAAGACCAGGAGGCGATGTGGAAAATCGATGCTGCCCCCGAACTTCACAACAGCGGATCCCTGTTGGACCCACATGGCAAGGTAGGCGCTGAACAGCATAAGTGTAAATTCTACTGAACATCGCTACAGCCATTGCAGCCTTTTACCATATTGCCTGCAAGCGAGTCTGACCGTACTCGTCTGCATGCACAGGTTTTTGCGCCCGGTCACCGTCTACCAACCATGACTATCGACGAATACTTGGGAATAGAGCGACAGCGCGGGGGCATTCTCGCTGCCGGAGTGTAAGCCTCACTGTGAGAACACTTGTACTTGGTTGATCCATCCATGCAGGTCCCAGTCCGAAGCCAACCCCACATCGTCTGAACAACTCACCATAGACTCGGAAATGGACGGGGCAGTGTTTGGAGAACTGAAAGCAGACGAGAAACGCCGTAAAGATGAACAGTGGGCCCAATACAGAGACACCCATCCAAGAGGCGCCGGTAACACTATGAACCGTGGTTAGCGGACAAATCAGAGCAAACGGTAAGATTCGGGAGACCCCCGTTGATGGATTGTAGTAAACGATTGATATGGCGGACACAAAAATCATGGTATATAATGTCACTAGAGGGGAGGCAGGGCAAGGATACATCAACAATTGCACTGTGAAGCTTCCGGGACAGTAGGTGCTTGAGCAGTTGTCACGTCGATTTCTGGAATGCCTCCATTCAGGTCTGATTAGCAGAACCCCAGGCAGGATACATACTGGCGTTTTGTGCGTCTGCCTGCATGTTGTTATCCATGCCAGGCAGCGACATGGCTATTTTCTTGAATAACGACTTGACGTTATGACCAGCTTTGGCCGAGGTCTCCATAAACATGATGTTCATTTGCGTTGCCTTCTGAGTTGCTTCCTCAACCATAACCTGACTGGTGCGGGGGGTTAGACATGTATTGCGCAACGCGGGGGGTATGCAAGGACAGACCGCTTTTCCGAAAGGTCAGCCTTGTTACCGACCAGGACGATGATGACATCGTTTCCACGCTCTGACCGCACGTCGTCAATCCATTTTGACGTCGACAGATAAGATTGCCGGTCTGTACCATAGGGTAAGCGATAGAAATCTGAGTTAGAGCATAGGGTACTTACTTGTGATGTCATATACAACTATTGCTACGGAGGAATCACGGATGTACGATGGTATTAGCGAACGGAATCGTTCCTATCACATGTATGCCATTCTGCACGAGTACATTTCCAAAGCCTCGAGTGTCGGCTTACCTGTCCAGCAGTGTCCCACAATTGCAAGCGAACAGTTCGGTCCTCAAGATACATGGTTTTGCTCAAGAAGTCAATGCCAATCGTGGCCTGATAGGTGTTGTCGAACGTATCGTACATGAATCTGAATGCAGACCAGATGAGCACGAGTACTTGAGGAACAGTGCGTCCGGGGCTGACCTTGTGATCAGACTGGTCTTCCCGACACTCTGGTCACCAAGCAACACGATCTTGGTGCGTTTTGGGGGAGTCGAGGAGAAGTCAGCGGTTGCGGGCGTCGACAACGTGTCCATCACGAGTGTCTTGGTGTGTCGTGTCGGGGGATTCCAGGTTGTTGCTCACGTCGGTCCAAGTCGATATGAGGTCGTGTCTACTTGCGAGCGGTTTACCCTTGTTTGGAAGTGCATTGGTTACGTAATAAACGCTACAAGCACTTTCTTGCTACGCGTCTGATCGGACGTCGACCGCTACAATGAAACTGTCGGACAAGATCGCCGCACACGCCCCTACCCAGCCCTTCTATACATTCGAATTCTTCCCTCCCCGCACAGACCAGGTACGTTCCACGCGTGAGCTCGCACCTCTTTCTGCTGAAAGGTGGACAGGGTTTCGACAATCTTATCTCTCGTATATCGCGTCTCTCCGTGCTTCATCCCATCGCAATCAGTGTAACGTGGGGTGCCGGTGGCTCCACCAAAGAGAGAAGTCTCGATCTAGCCGGATTCACGCAGTCCGAGTATGGCATCGACACTATCCTGCATTTGACATGCACGAACATGCTTCCTGGCATGGTTGATGATGCTTTACGCGTGCGTCGCTAGTCTCCCCCTCTTCAGTACCTAACCAAATCTCCAGGAAGCGAAAGCACGGGGTATACAGAACGTCCTTGCACTCCGTGGTGGTCAGCCATTCTTATTTTAATCTAGATATCCCATGTCTTTATCGTTCTCTCACAGACCCTCCACGCGGACAGGAACATTGGACGCCGATTGATTCACGATTCACATCTGGACTGGATCTGGTCAAATATATACGTTCTTCTCAGGAGTACTCGTCTCACTTTTGCATAGGTGTCGCGGGTAATTAGCGTGACCTGGTGTCGAAAAAGGAGCAGCAGTGATGCTAATTCGCCACTTTTATAGCTTACCCAGAAGGTCACCCAGAAAGTGACACTAACGAAGAAGACACCATCGACATCCTCAAACAGAAAGTGGATGCCGGAGCAGAATTCATTGTAACACAATTGTTTTATGACTCGCACCGTTTCATCGAATGGACTCAGAAAGTTCGAAGCAGAGGTTGGTGGCCCTTCCGAACCATCGAGCCCTTTCCTCATAACATATACTAAGGGATAATGGTGCCCATCATTCCCGGCGTTATGCCCATACAGACATATGCATCCTTCCTCAGAGTCATCAAGCTATGCGGTGCGCAAGTTCCGCCGAATATCATGGCCGACCTAAATACAATCCGGGTGGGTCGATCGATCGACTACACTGGAAACTAATTTAGGAATCACGATAGCATGACGATCAACTTGTCAAGGACTACGGTGTTCGCCTCGCCGTTGACATCATACGGCGGATCACCGAATCTGGCCTCGTTTCTGGTATTCATTTCTGCACCCTCAACCTTGAAAAGAGTATTCAGCTTGTCCTTGAGAATCTTGGGTGGGCTGGTGGTGGTCCGGTCACCAAGAATAAACTCATTGCTGTAAGGCTGTTTTGCTCACCTAGAATTCTTCCTTGATTACGAACCCTGAGATAAGGATTCTCCTCCGCCATCGACTCGCCCTCCACATCCTAGTTCAGACCTGGTAGTCACTCCGAGCCTTGCAACCACAACCGCTGCGAATGCATTAACAAATAAGCCGACACTAGAGGTGGAGCCTCCTGGACGCGGAGAACTTAACAATGCGGCGACCTGGGACGAGTTCCCAAACGGTCGGTTTGGTGACTATAAGAGTCCCGCGTTCGGCACCCAAGATCAGTGGGGTGGCTTGGGAATTAATGTATGAGCATAACTGTCCTTCATCATCTCAACTCGAACGTCTTTCTAGATCCATGTGGTGCAATCCCACTGGGGTAATCCGACTAGCGCGGAGGATCTGTCCAAGCTTTTCTTGGATTATCTGGCCTCCGATATCTCCTCCACGCCGTTCTCTGCTTCGCCACTGTCTACCGAATCTGGAACAATCCTTGAACACTTAAAAAGTCTTACTAGCCAAGGGCTATGGACTATCTCCTCTCAGCCTGCAATCGATAATGTCAGTTCTACTGACGAAGTCTTTGGCTGGGGGCCAAGGGGTGGCTATGTCTTTCAGAAAGGGTTTGTTGAGTTTTTTGCGGAAGAGAAGGTTGTATATCAGATTGAACAAACGATCGAAAAGGAAGGGAATGGTTGGATCCATTATTTTGCTGCAAACTCTCAGGTAGGCTGTGGCACACAGTTGCGATTAATGGCCTGATCATAGTGTTCCTTAGGGTGAATGCAGGACTAATATTCCTGAAGACGGGAAGAATGCGGTGACGTGGGGAGTATTTCCCGGTCAGGAAGTGGTACAAACGACGATCATTGAACGAGAATCGTTTCTTACATGGAAGGTGCGAGGTCGCTGATATGACCAAGTATAATCAACATTACCAAACATAATTTGGCATTTCAGGACGAAGCATTTTCAATATGGGCGGAGTGGGCATCTTTCTATGCCCCTGGGTCCTCCCAGAGAGCATTACTTGACAAGGTGCGGGAGAAACGCTGGTTAGTGAGCATAGTGCACCACGATTTTAAGCGACCGGACGCTCTTTGGTCGTTTCTACTTGGTATTATATAGCAGCTTTACTCTTTGCGAATGTTTGATTGTAGCTTGACGGCGCCCTCTGATGCTGTCCTTAGCAAACAGTTGGTAGTGTTGTTTGTACCCGGATTTACCTTGTTTCTGTACGTAGTAGCAGTTTCATATTGACAGTTTCACCGTAGTGTTACCGTGCAGCTCATTCATGTATACAACACAACTGGTTGTCGGTATAACTACACGAGTTACTTCCCAGCTAGTCGCAAGTTATTGAAATGATATTGCGTATCTCGCCAGAACCAGGGACTAGCGCCTTGGCGCCGCTACTACCACTGGCAATAGGACTACTAGATTGAACCTTCATGTCAATCGCATCACCGACGCTCATACCCCGCCCCCCCGTCGTCCCTCTTGTTCTTCCCAAACCACCCCACATAGGCCCAACACCTCTGCCCAAAGCCGATCGATATCAGGGACGCATAAACCATGTAAGAGATCTACAACGCGAGGCGGACGACTTGTCCGATGAAGAGAACGACCTGGAGGACTGCGTACGTGCACATTCACAGCATCTACTGCAATGTTCATAGTCCATGGTATCAGAATCTACACGCCCGGAACCGCGGTTTCGTATGGTATATTCCAATAGGCAGACACACTACGCAGTTAGAAGAAAAGAACGATGTACGTGTACATGCTTTGTCCAATTTCTTCGAAAAACGTTTGATTCTCTCAGGCAGAGGATGATTCGGAGGGCTCATCCAGCGGCCGCACGGACGAAGGAACAACACCGCCCCACGAAGAGAACGAGGACTCTGGACCAGATTTGGATGCTGGCATTGAAGATATGGATGAGGAACAGAACTCAGATGAGGTAGAAGAAGGTATGACAGAGGAATTCGAGGAAGAGCCATCAGATACATAGGCCATTAGAATGATCGCACCATCTTCAAGATATTATGTATTACAACATAGTGTACATCGCTCGCCAGGTTGCTTCCTCACAGGTTTGTCGCAAAGGATTACCAAGTGCTGTAATCGTACTGTGTATACAACCATCATCGACGTGCCCAGTCAATCGATTAATCTCTCAATCAAGGGTAGGTCTACCTAGTGCTCAGTAAGCGAGAGTCTCGATGATACCGTCTAGAACCCTGATTGCATCTGGCATGTTGAATTTTTCAAACTGCAATGCAGCAGGTACGCTGTCACCACGAGCCTAAGAACATTCACAGCGAAAGGAGCAGAAGAGATACTCACTCCCAGCCGGCAACTCGCTTCACAGGTGCCTCCAACCGCAAAAATGCCCTTTTCTGCACTTCCGCGGCAATCTCGCCTCCAACACCTCCAGTGTACCCTGCTTCATGAACGACGACCAACCTCCGGGTCTTTTTGACGCTCTCCACAACAGTCTCCACATCCCAGGGTAATATGGTGCGCAGGTCTATGAGTTCTATCTTTGCGCTCCGTAGTGAGGCGGGAATAAGAGGCTCCAAAGATATGGGTGGAGAACGCAGAATATTAATGGCAGATTCACAATGATAAATTGGTGTACCCCAGGAGAGGAGGGTTAGGTCAGACCCTGGGGTGAGAATCTCGGCACGAGAGAGAGGGAGGGCAAAATCATCGATCGGAACTTGCTCGACTGGCAGCTATGATGTGAGCATAAAAGAAACAGTCATCAAAGAGTCACATAATTACCTGCAGAACGATATAGAATCTTAGGTTCCATGAAGAGAACAGGGTTGGGGTCACGGATTGATGCCAAGAGTAACCCCTTGCATTGAATTGGCGATCTGGGGATAACAATCTGCGATCAGGACGTGCCCCTGTGTCAGCTTCGACATCATAAAAGCAGAAGAATGAAAACAAACCTTGAGCCCCGAAGCACCGATGAAGAAGCCCTCAGGGCTTTGCGAATGGTATAAACCTCCGTGTCCGACTGCCATCGTTGGCGTACGGATCGTCAGTCCACCAATCGAAAACTGCCCTCCCGCGCGGTACCTATACTTGGCAGCCTCATTCACGATCTGTATCGACGTTGAGGACTGCGAATGAGGGAGTTTTAATTGGAACGGACCTGGTCAAAAGCAGGATAAATGTAGTCTGCAAATTGTATCTCGGCGATGGCTGTGTGTCCCATGGATGCAATGCCGATACCAAAACCAGCGATACCTTGCTCCGTCAAGGGGGTGTTAAAGACGCGTTCGCGACCTATTCGTATTAAATGTATGGAATGTGGTTTGTCATCATGGACGAGTAAGATAATGACAACCCTACCAAACTCTTCTGCAAGGCCCTGAAGAGGATACATGAGGGCTGAACGACATGCGGAAAAGGTGTGAGCCGCACCATGGTGCAGCGGAATACACCCCCAAATGCAACGTCCTCTCCGAAGACTACAGCGGTATCGTCTTTCGCGAGTGCAATGCTACCAGCTTGTCAACACTGGAGACAGACAAAGTCATCCGCCTTACCTGAGCGCATCCCTTACGGCTTGATACAGGTTCATTTTCCTTGTTTCGCGACCTCCCACCATAGATCGCACAGGACCAGAACCGTCTTCGTCGGTCCATGCCAAACCCGGTGTACGGAGGGCAGTTTCCCGAGTGGAGTGGAGGAGCTGCGAGGATGCTACAGAGGTGAGATGACCACCTGCTGCTGGCGGCTCGACGGTGCTGGTTGAATACCATCGCCGGGAACGCTGTGTCCGTCTGATGTCAGAGGCAGATGTGAGCAAGACGTGCTGACGGGACATACGACTGTAGATAGACGGGTGAGAGGACGGAGAGCCGAAGGACTGGTGATGAACATGGTCAATTGACAAGCTGTACTATGTGCAAGATCCGAATCCTCACCTGATAGCCGGTGGGCACCACCGTTTCTCCGAATCCTATAGGCTATCCGAGCGCGCCGTGTCATTCTATTGTGAGTACAGCCCTTTTCACTGGCGAAACTTGGAAAGACGTCAATGTCTGTCGCGCGGTTGCAGCCTTATAATACATAGTGTAGCGACGTTCTCGCGGTCAGACTCCACGACAGCAACAGCGGCGATGGAGAACGACAGCGCATTCGTGGCTCCGGAAGGCGTGTACTCCGTCACAGAAGAGCACAAGCCACCCATCGTACCAGCACTGTCAAGCACCACTCAGCCATACCCCACACGGCTCTCCACTGTCACTGTCCACTTCAACCACTCCAAACATGCGAGCTCGCCAGGTTTGGCACAGTTGCTCGGCGCGAACCTCAACAAGGACTCGCGTAGAGACAAAGAGCGAGAAAGAGAAAAAGACAGAGACAAGGAAAAGCAGCAGCCAGACGATCACAGTTTGTCCTCCAGTGATACCCCAGATGACAACCTCACCCCACCGGACGCAACATCGCCCCAAACGACTACTGTACAAGACCTAATTGTGTCCCAGGAACATCATCACAAACTCTTTGCGCACCCATCCGTCTCGGGGAAGAAGAAAACCAGTTCTTCCAAACCGAAGCATAACATGCGCACGACTTCATCCACTTTCATAACGCGCATGCAGAGTGTCGAGGGACTGAATAAAATTCTTGCCAGCAAACAGGGTGAGGTGACATTCATGTTCTACAACTCTGGTAAGACCTTTCTCTGGTATGAAGTTGGCACCAAAGCCAAGGTGTGCACACACGTAAGCTTAGTCTGTACCACTGCTAATAATCAGACCACAGGAGCCACTTACAAGAATCAGTTTTTCCGCATTTCCGACCTGCCATGATGTGAATACCCTCACTGCTTCGCCTGAGAGACTTGATGTTGTCATTGGGTTCAATACAGGCGATCTAGTCTGGTTTGGTGTGTCATGGCTTTTCATTCTCCGGAGGTGTCTGCTGAGGATTTTACTCCGTAGACCCCATAGCTAGTCGATATGGTCGTCTTAACAAACAGGTATGACTAGCAATTGCACTACGCCATTCGTCGCTCACGTTGGTTTTCGAGGGCTCTATTTCCTCCTCCCCTTGTACCGCCGTGCGCTGGGTTCCCGCATCCTCCACCCTCTTCCTTGTTTCTCATGCAGATGGCACGATTATTGTCTATGACAAGGAACGAGATGATGGGGTGTTCAATGTGACAGTCCCCACTATCCAGACGTCAAACCCGTGTTTCCCGCAACCCAATCCACATTCGTCTCAGAATCAGTCACAACCAACAGGGGAATGGGACCCGTTAACGACAATGTACGTTACTGTGCCGCCATGGCATCCCGAAGCCAACGTAAGTGGAGGGGCGAGAGCGGATAAGGGGACCGCAAAAAATCCCGTCAGTCATTGGAGGCTGAGTAAACGCGCTGTTGTGGGTGCGTACTTGATTCATGAGATTGTGACCCCGCTGAACCTTTCACACATAGATTTTGCATTCTCTCCCGACGTTAAGCATGTTGCCGCCATATCAGAGGATGGCTGTCTAAGAGTGATCGACGCATTTGCTGAACAGTGAGTGGTGTACTTGATGTATTTCTTTCTCTTGACAACATTCCAGACTTGTTGATTGTTATGCGTCATACTTCGGCGCATTGACCTCTGTTGCGTGGTCACCCGATGGTCGGCTCATTCTGGTATAGTATTTTCTTCCTGTCACGATCACTCATCTTATCTGGCAACTGTCTCGCAGACAGGTGGACAAGATGACCTCTTGACAATATTTTCCCCGTGGGAACAGCGTGTGGTTGCTAGATGCCAAGGACACTCATCCTTTGTGTCCGCGGTGGCATTTGATGCACCAAAATGTGACGGACGGACATACCGGTTTGGCAGCGTTGGAGAGGACAACAAATTGATCTTGGTCTGCCTGTGTCCCATGTTAACTAAGCACTGATTTTAATCTAATCAACAGTGGGACTTTTCCAGTGGTACGTTACACAGACCAAAACTTCAACATGGCCATCATCCGCGTGTTTCAATGGCATCCAGCATCTCACTGGCTGCGGTATATCGTCGTGGGACCGGCTCAGCCACTCAACTTTCAACACCCAGATACCATCCTGCACCATCCAGAAATGAGGTATCTGCAGTCCAGCCAGTTTTAGTATGTTATCACCCATCCGTTGTCTTCGTTACTTACCAAACACGTGCTCCACTCAGGTTAAACATATCGAAGCCGACATGCTAAGCTGCTTGACATTCATTCCTCGCGCACTGTTGACAGCAACAAAATACGGCCACGTGAGGATGTGGGTCCGGCCTCTTGTGATACTTGGGAACCCGCGTCGACGAACACATGGGAGGCAGGCGCTATCAATATCGGACCTGCAGGATGTTGGTTAAGTCTTGAACTCTATATGAGACGGAGGGATGCAAGAGTTAAATTATACATATGTTGTAACTTCGTGTAGGGTCCTTTGTTCGACATTTAACTTTCAAGCTTGTTCCTGGATACCTCATATATGATCGAGGCTATTCGCTGTTGGCTATAAATTTGCCTCGTGCTGACCACAGGCCCCTTTTGAAGGGATCAGCCTATAATCGCCTTCAATGTCAAGGAGACAAGTGGGATCCAACCTGGCCAGCATTCAAGTTGTAGCACTTTGAGAACCACGGTCCATGATCGAAATACCACAAGTCTGGACGATTTTTTAACTTGGATAACAACTGCTTCAAAATCGCTATACAGTGCGTCTCCATAAAAGCACGATCCATGACGGAGTGCATTGAACACAAGCATTGCAGATTGAGCGGGTCGTGTGGGACGTCGCAGGAACGATGATGACAACATGTAGAATATGGCATGAACACTAAAAGGCAACACGGTTTCTCACTTAGCAGTAACTTGAACAGCCCATCTCTCGATCCACCCTCGACGCACAAGTGCAGCCTCAAGGGCCACTAGGAACACGTCCCGACGCCATGCCTGAACACCCAAATTTCTCACCCCCATCTCGCGGATCTTCTGTTCCCTAGAGAACGACTTATACACGTGACGCAGTGCATGTTCGTAGTCAGCCGAAACGTTTGAGAGCATATCGACAACCAGAGTGGGGCCGTGTGAAGCACTAAGTTGTTCGAGGACGGAGACGAGGGGTCTCGGTCGGCGACGTGAACGTTCGGAAATGAAGAACGGGATAGCGGAAATAATTTGTGCCGCGCTTAATATTCGAAGAGACGGGGAGAAAGCCGTAAATTCCAGAGTCACCTTGCAACCCGCATTCAAGGTGGGAATTATGCCGTGAGGAAGAGAGTCGAGACAGAGCAGAGGATTCGAGGCCGACGAAGTTAAAGCAAAAGGACTCGATAGATCCAGAGGACTTGAGTTGTCAGCGGGCATGTCGCCATGCAACCAACTGGACAGCCCTAACACGTAACCTGGGGAACGTAACGATGAGTAGTCTAGGATGTGGCGGATGCCCACTCAGTGGAACTGAACTACAGCATATACATACCTGACCTGGGCTGTCCAATTGGTGCCCCCTGTGTAACTCAAATATCTGGTAGATAATAGGTAGTACGAACCTTGGGAAGCATCCACCACTGGAAATAATCGATCCACCACTTCCACCCAATATCTATGCATATTGTATGTCCATTTATAGTTGCCCCTGAGCCTATGAGTTCTGTCAAGTCGTTGATTGGGTTGAAAAACTCTATAACGCCGTCGATTGTATCCTCGATGATCACCTCAAGGGGTATGGCGATACGTGAACAGGGAGCGCTCGCAAATTTGATGTAGCGGCTCGGCCAGAGTGAGCACGTTGGTACCATGAAGGTGAGAAGAGCTCGGAGAGCAGCCCTGGTGTGAATGTGGTCTTCCTTTCGAGGTCGCAATAACGCCGAGAAACATATAGGCATGAAGACGAGGAGAAGGCATGAAAGGACTGGGGTGGTGTATTTGAGACCAACTCCGGAGAAGCCAAGATGACCTGGGAGACTATCGATATGATAGCAAAGGACTTTGTCATTCAGGGTCTCCCAGAATCCACCAGCCATGCTTGGAGTTGCGGTTTGTGAAGTCGAGGACAAGTCCGGCAGCTCTGCAAGAGTGATGACCAAATTTACTACCAGACTGCTTTCTGCAGACTGGTTGCTGGAACCGAAGGAACACATGAATGGGTATATCGTTGCTCAAAATTTAGATTATTGACAGAGAAGATCTCGGTAAACCGGAGTCATTTAATCAGTTAATATGAGACCATGGGCTGAAAAGAAATGCAAGACACACCAAAAAGAAGAGAAAAGAAACGACGCCAGCAGGATTCGAACCTGCGCACTCGAAGAGTAACAGATATCGCGTGCCATTCGAATCTGTCGCCGTAACCACTTGGCTATAGCGCCCTGGAGTTCTCAGAATGAGATGTGATAATCATTATTTAGAGCAGCGTGAAAAAATTTCTGCCTTTGGTAAGTAACCTGGTGTCGGACTCTTCGCCAATCAATACAAGCCTCCATTCACTCCAGTACAAGCTTGCGCCAACTTCAACTTCCTCTCGTTGAAGAGAGCAGTCATGGATTGGTTTGTTACTATTACTATACCATCCTTCAGCGTTCATCACTTCTCGCCTTAGTCTGGAATTCAATATTCGGCAACGCATTCTATCTGACCTGGCCGCGCACGAGCCTGACACTGAAAATGACTACTTAAGCATTCAACACCTCCTTCAGTCTAAAGCTCAAATACCTTCACAAGACAATGTCAAGTCAAGTAGCGGGATAATGAACACAAACGCGAGCAAAAGGATATACATGGTACGGACACTCAGTGTTGTATTTCCATACTCCAATCGTTTGAACGCCCTACAAGACAGAAGCACGGGCGCATTGTAATATTGCATTCGGTGACATGGTTGTAAACCTTCCCGAAAAGCATGTTCAAGACGAAGTTGATACACTTATCACGGTTCTCGTTGATGTCTTGGATGACGCACCTCACATTGATTACGACCAGTCCCTGTCCTGGGATGGTAAGCATGTCTGCCATTGCACCGCTCTATTCTGATCTTTCCTATAGAATGGGCATTCCCGGATCAGCTTGTCTACTCGACTGTTTCTGCTATCCTACGAGTCTGTTCTACTCATCCTGATCGAGTGGACCAGGCAGTCAATGCCCTCCTACGATTCGTTACTCAAGTAGTACAGAAGCTCCCGACAGCGAGCCGTAAGTATTCTCAAGTATTTTAAATTTGAAACCACTAATTGAGATCCGTTAGCGCTCGAGGTCCTGACACAGCTAACTCCCTCTGTACACGGCATGTACCGTGCCATCACTTCAATGCTCTTTCCTTGGACAGTAACTCAATGGCAGCTTCTATCTCATGCTCTTGCTGGCTTAGTCCAGGATCCCGTTCTTGAATACATCAACCGACTCCTCCTTGATATCCATCAAGAAGCAGAGGCAAATCCAGACTCATCTGAAACTTTTATCTTTTGTCATGCATTCATCACACGCTACATCATCTTCGGGAGACCCCTGAGTGGGTATTTTATTGTGTGCTGTGTCATGGAGTTACAATGGACCGTGCTCGCCCAAGCTCTTGTTGGGGTTTCGGCAGAGGGCGTCCAATATCGAGGGCCGTTGAAGGAAGCTGCTGCTGCTAACAAGGCTTGGCTGAGTCTGATGAAGAGAGCCGCGAGGAAGTTGCCTATGGAGGATGGAGTGACAAAAGATTCATTGGGTTCCACCATAAGGGGATCCCTACAATGCTTCAAGGATCTTTTGGTGCAGATACAGGATATGGATATTGAACCTCCCATCGATACATATGCATGGGAGACGATGTCTGAAAGCTTGGTGGGTTTCATTCCTATTTATGGTACACAGATGAACTACCATATTTTGCAGAAATTAGCGTCTATATGCTCGGTTGCTTTGGGAGAACTTGACCCTGACCTTTATGCGTGCCTCGGTTCACTCCTGAGTGACAAAACTCCAATAATGGATAACTTGGTTCAGGAGGCAGCTCTCAAAGCAATGACTGTGCTTGTCCAGAGCTTCCCAGAAACTGCGAAGGAGCTGGTACACCACCTACGCCGTTTCGTAACTTCTCCTCTTCCGATATTTGAATTTGCTTTCAATACGGAGAAACGCTCTCCGCCACCACTTACAGCGGCAGCAAAATGCTTTGGTTTGTGCGTCAAGGTGAGGTTCTTGTTCGAGATTGTGGAAGATCGCTGACTATTTCATCGGAAAGCTGGCACCAGGAGAAGATTCGATCATGTCTAACATGTACTCTCTCTTAAACTACATTGCTGCAACAAGCCAAGAGATTTTCGAGTCTTCTTCGCAGCAGCTTTTGCACAATCCGCTCTACACCCCCCCTTTATCGTCTTCCACTGATCAGCTCACCTTCCAGAGCGAAGATGTAGGTCTTCGGGGCCGTTCCGACGAGGAAAAACATCTTATTGGCATTACTACAATATCTATCGTGACGCGGCTTGCTCTAGAATTCGACAAGGAAGAGGTCACGAAACTTACAATTTCTATGCTATTGCAAAGGCTTCGCACGGCGGAACCCACAGTCGAGGCAGCTATTGCATACAACTTGGTAGACTTGGCCTTGGTTGCTCCCGAGGATGCCTTTGTGGATATCATTTGTGCGTTTTCTGCCATCAATCGCACAGCAAATCCGGAAGATCCCAGGTTCTCTAATAATATGGTAGGTCAAAATTTTCTGCGAAAAATCAGTGCTCACCACCACTGGCATGATTAGGTACTGGCCGCACAGACTAGACTTGCTCGAGAAATCGACAGAAGACCTGATCTATATGACGTGTATTTGGTGGAGCTCCTTACCCTTTTCTCTGACAAAGGCGTGGCGATTCAAAATACCGCCGCCGCAGGACACAATGGGAAGGTTGGCTGTTGTCCTCCATCTGTTGATACCGTCATTGACGACGGGATTTGCCAGACGGAAGAGATGATAGAACAGCTCGCCTCGCTTCTTCTTCCCATTGAAGCCCTCCTGGATCACGCCGACTTCTCACCTCACCTCCATGCTACCTCCGAGCTGACTAACCTGTTCCGAAATTTGTGGTTCTTGTGTGTTCTTTTTCATTTCACTACTTCCGGGGAGGAGGAGAGAGAGAAGAGTGCCATGACATGGCTATTCCCTGCACTTGCAAGGATTGCAATCAAAACGCCATGTTTAGTCCTCGAGAGCGTATCAGATGCGGTAAGTGATTTGGAGTATCGCACGGTTGTAAGACACGAATACGTCAATTCGGTATGGTTTTGCCAGTTCCGTGACGCTACAATGTTGATCAACTACCAGGTCCTGGCGAAGCACCGTGCTTACCTTACACGCCATATTTCCTCGAGAGCGGGTGACCTACGATCGTTAACAACTGGTCAAGTCATTTTCGTGTTGACTATGCATGACATAGAGACAATGCGCTCTGCGGCTGGACTGCCTTCCTCCTTAGTTTCCTACTTCACCAATCCAAGTTTGAACAAACAAAACGGTCTGAATGTCTGCATGGATGCTGTTGCTGACAATGTATACTTTCTTTTTCAATTGACGCTGGCGGAAGCTAATGGAGCGAACAGGTAATCCGAGAGTGCAGTACCGATCTAAACAGCCAGGTTGCGGAGCAAGCACTTCCGTATCACCTTTCCTCAGAACTGTGCAATTTACTTGTGGCCAGTACCCACCGCATTGCGCGTGCTCGCGAGGTCGCGTCGAGGTACCTCAATCGTTTGATCACCTCATTTCCGTCGTTGATGTGTGATGCAACACTTGTCTACGCTATTCTCGAGTGTCTCACCCTCCTGCGACGTGCGTGTGAGAACGAATACCTTGACGAGGTTCGTGTCAATCCCAGTTCAAATGTTCTGTGCCCTCACATTTCCATCGTAGTACAATCCTATATATGAATTCCACTCTGAACGCACGGGTATACGTTTGCAGCTGACAGATGATTACAAAGTCAGAAATGATATTCTCCGGCAATTGCAGCGACATGCATGCAATTGGTTCGAGCTTGCTTTGAGCCGCGCCCCGATAGAACTGCAGTCAACTCTCCAGGTATATTTTCCCAAAAATCCTGACATGTGGAACAAGTTAATGACCACTCAACAGAAATACCTTGCTGCAACACACTCTCTCGCTGGCTCAGATACATCTGAACTGGGCGCATCTATGGCAGAAAAATTTGCCAGAGCCTTTGGGCCGCCACATCGACAATTAAGTAAGAGATATCGTAATCAGAAAGCGGGTTTCTGACATCCTCCAGCTTCACTACGTTCCTTATCTAACTGGGAATATGATCGCGCAAAAGTACTTGCGAGCCAGCTCGCTAGTAAAAGTTACTTTGCGGGTGAAGCAGCAGGTCTGCGGCTGGCTAGTCGAAAAGGCAAGTGATTTCGTACAGATGAAGGCAGTGGCTCATGTATGTTGAAATGTAGCGCAAGACGTTTTGGAAAAAGTTCCTCCGCAAAATACAACTCTCATTGACATCTTGGCACTAAAGAAAAAGATGGAGGATACCATGAACGCTATCTTGGGAAAGACTAGTACATTGACAGTCCAAGACCTCAAACGCCTGTTATTTCGTTGCGCGGCAACTCTCATAGCGTTGGATAAGGTATCTCCTAGCGCTTTGTTTTGAAATCCCGTGGCTGACGACTAGCAGTGCGACTATACTCTCCTGCATTACCTCGTCACTCTACCGTTCGAGGTATTCACGCCATCTGCCATGGCTGCTGGCATTGAGGTTTGGACGTGGGTAATCGCGGAGAAGCCAGTTGCCGAGGTTGTCCTGATAAGCGAGATTTTGGCGGCTTGGTTTGCCACCGTAAGAGACAGGAAGGGAGTTTTTTCGCAATGCCTAAAGTCAGGACTTTAAACTGCATCTTATCATAATTCCTGCAATTACTCACGTCTCCCGCAGCTATGACGATCCATTCTACCACCCAATAGGATACAGCCCCACAGACAAGGAGGAAATCGATCGTACAACCTCTCACGCCCGACGTCTTCTTCTGCCACATACCCTTGTCCTGCAGATGTTATTCAGTCGGTTACAAGCTGCTCGCTATCGTCGATCAACGGTTATATTTCTTATGCAACAACTGGTCTTACGATCCACCCACGCCCACAAACTATTCAGGTGGGTTACACATTAGAACATGGATCTTCTACTAACCCAACTTCAGCACGCACCCGCTTGCCCGCGAGCTGCGATATTCCTTCCTTCTGTTTGGTTTTGAGACATTGAAGAGCTCGAGTTTAGACGCCTTCTCCGAGTGTACGACACGCGAAAACCTTTATCGTACAGCATACGCGTGGTTTGCGGTTCGACCCCAGTAAGTGGCTCTAGTTATCTGGCATTTTAGTTGTTCAGCATGTTCCTAAGATGGTCCTTTGGGGCGAATCGTGTTCAACTGGATGCTGATATCAAAGTCCTCTCGGAATTTTTTGGGCATCTTCAGACTGATGCGATCCGAGCTCTTCTTTCGTTATCCAGCCTACCACCTGCTCAATCAATCACAAAGAACTCACGTATGTACAAATTACCATCTTACATGGATTAGATTAACTCTCAACAGTCTACCAAACCCGTCTTAAGAACATCAACCATCCGCTCCAGTTATTCGTGGAAAATGAGATATATCGACTCATAGTGTGGGCAAATCCCTCAAATGACACGAATAGGGGACATGATCACCCTGGAACTCTTGAACGAACGATACCGGAGGTAAAACTCAGCTCAATCGTGCTCGAATATCTGATTCATGTTTGGATAGAGCAATTGGCCCGTGATTGCACGTAGTGTGTGGGAAATAGATCCAGCTATAACCATCCATATGATGGAACGCTTCAAAAGTCCTGCAGCACATGCTGAGGTTCAGAGGCTTGTTCGCGCGAACCCTGCTGTCGTTTTGCATACCCCTGAAGGACTACGCTATCTAATTGATGATGCCACCCGGGTAAATCAGAGGAGAGAGCTAAAGGTCTTGCCTTTTTTTGTAGGAAGTCCTAGCGCTAGACTGATCATATTTGGTAGCACATCCTGCTCTGGGCCCCCGTCCCATCGGTAATCGCTGTCACCTTTTTCGAGAAAAAACACAACAATGATCCTTACTTGCTTCAATACGCTCACCGTGTTCTCAAAGAACACCCGGTCGACTTGTCATTTTTCTTCGTGCCGCAAGTTGTCCAGGCACTACGATTCGATGACCTTGGTGAGCTTGTTCTATATGACGAAAAGTTACAGAAACAAACACGTTGTAGGTTACATCGCCAGATTCATTCTTGAAACCGCGATGATATCGCAGCTTTTCTGTCATCAGATTATTTGGAATATGAGGGCAAACTGCTTCAAGGATGACGCAGCAGAAATAGTATGTCCACTAGGCGCAGTCAATGAGCGACCGTTTGAAAGTGAAATTTCCAGGAAGATCCTATGAAACCGGTCCTTGATAAGATGACCAAGCTTGTGGTTGAATCACTATCAGGGGAAGCGAGGTCATTTTATGACAGAGAGTTCAGATTTTTCCAAGAAGTTACGTCGATATCGGGAAAACTGAGGCCGTATATAAAGAGACCTAAGCCCGAAAAGAAGGCAAGTTTTTTTTTCCTCGCTTAACATAATCTTATCCTCTCCAGGCAAAGATTGACGAAGAGATGGCCAAAATCCACGTCGACGTCGGCGTTTACCTCCCCAGTAACCCAGATGGGAAGGTCGTCGACATCGACAAACTATCTGGCCGCCCGTTACAGAGTCATGCCAAGGTAAATTCCATTCTTGAAGCGATAAAGCCGACTAAATTGATCATCGTCCCAGGCACCTTTTATGGCTACATTCAAAGTGAGGAAGGAACGGATTGTAGTAGAAACGGACCCTGAGGCCTTACTGGACGCTTCTGGCGTCGAGAAACGTCAAGAGTTCGACGTTTGGCAGCAAGCAATTTTCAAAGTAGGCGATGACTGTCGCCAAGATGTCCTTGCGCTTCAGATTATTGCGATGTTCAAGAACATCTTCACAGGCGTTGGTCTGACCTTGTACCTCTACCCATATCGAGTCACAGCCACCGCTCCTGGAGTAAGGTTTGCTTTGCTTGAGTTGATTTGATACGCTGATTGGGGCATATCAGTGCGGTGTGATCGACGTGGTACCGAATGCTACCTCGCGGGATGAAATGGGTCGCGCCAAAGTCAACGACCTCCTCGATTTTTTCGTTTCCAAGTACGGAGGAGAAGAAACTGTCGCTTTTCAGAGAGCTCGTCTTAACTTTATCCAGTCCATGGCAGCGTACTCTGTGGCGTGTTATATTTTGCAGATCAAGGACCGACACAATGGTAATATTATGATTGATGGCGAAGGACACATCGTACATATAGGTTGGTTTCACGCGAAGTGAGAGTATCATGCCACTTACCATACTTGCACAAGATTTTGGCTTCCTGTTCGACATAGATAAGTCCGTCGATTTCTATTTTACCACAGATGCTGACATAGCTTGGTTCGCGATCTTCACGGCCCGGAGTAAGTATTCTCAAATACCAAGAGTTTACGCTTGGCTCATTCTCGTAACCCAGGGTGTCAAATTTGAGCCTAGCTCCTTCAAACTCAATCACGAAATGGTTATTCTGATGGGTGGTCGGCATTCTCAAGGATACGAACTCTTCCAACAATTGACCGTGAAGGCCTTCCTTGCTCTG